>JAJMJS010000032.1:0-148774 GCA_030563665.1 Scheffersomyces broadrunensis | reverse complement strand
CAAAAAGTTTAGCATCAAATTTTCTTTTTAAACAGTTAGATGATTCATCCAAGAAAACTGTTATTAATGCTTTATCATCAAAAAGTTTTGCAAAAGATGCAGAAATCATTAAACAAGGTGATGAAGGTGATTTCTTTTATATAATTGAAGCGGGGACAGTTGATTTTTATGTTGATGGTTCAAAAGTGAATACTAGTCATGAAGGTTCATCATTTGGTGAATTAGCATTAATGTATAATTCTCCAAGAGCTGCTACAGCCATTGCAGCAACTGATGTTACATGTTGGGCATTGGATCGTTTAACATTTCGTCGAATCTTATTAGAAGGTACATTTAATAGAAGATTAATGTATGAAGACTTTTTAAAGGATGTTGAAGTTTTAAAAACTTTATCACATCAAGAAAGATCAAAATTAGCTGATGCATTAAGTACAGAAATTTATCATAAAGGTGATAAAATAGTTACTGAAGGTGAACAAGGTGAAAATTTTTATCTTATTGAAAGTGGTAGTTGTCAAGTTCATAAAAAGGATGGAGGGAATATTACAAAATTATCCAAGGGAGATTATTTTGGTGAAATTGCTTTATTAAATGATTTACCAAGACAAGCAACTGTTGAAGCATTAGATACTGTTGTGGTTGCCACGTTAGGTAAGTCTGGATTTCAAAGATTATTGGGTCCAGCAGTTGATGTTTTAAAACAACAAGATCCAACAAAAGGTGGTTCAGCATCTGCTGTCCCAGTCAATTAATGAATATCTTTATTGATATTGAATCATGGTTGTCTTTTGTCTTTCTTTTGCTCCTTTCCTTTCTTATGTTTTGTTGTTTCCTTCTAGTTTATTTTTTTTCTTTTTTTTAACTTTATTGAATCTTAAACAATATTCTTTTTTTTTTTTTAAAATGGTTACTTTTATATATTTACTAAGAGCCTTATTATTATTATTTTTTTTTATTTAACTAACTAACTATCTTTTTTATTATTTTATTTTACTTTGTTTTTATATATTTATATATATTACTCATCCTTTTATTATTCACACAATGTTGTCGAAATAGTCTTTTTACGTATAATGAAATTAAACAATTAAATTTTTTACATAATTTTATTTTGTAGAGTATTTTAAACGAGAGTGAGACCGTATAAAAAAAAAGAGAGAATATGGAGAGATCGAAATTTTTAAAAACTTTTATTTTTGAATATTTAATAAAGTATAAAGCATAAAAGTACAATGATTCCATTGTTTCAATCCATTATTCCAAAGACTACACCTCAAGGTGGTAAATTACCTTATTGGTTATTATTTATATCAATTGTATCAATATTTAATTCCCTTCAAACTTATAGATCCAAAGATTTAACCTTAACCAAAAAAGTTTATGAAAATGAATCCAAACATAAGATTCCTCAAGTTACTTCATTAAGCGCCAGGACTTTTGGAACTTGGACATTAATTACTTCAATTGTTAGATTTTATGGGGCATATTATGTTCAGAATAAACAAGTTTATGAATTAGTTCAATTTACATTTTTAATTGCTGCTTTTCATTTCTTTTCAGAATGGTTCATTTATAAAACTTGTAAATTTGGTAAAGGTATTGCTGGTCCTGCTATTGTAAGTACTGTTAGTCTTGTTTGGATGTATTTACAAAAGGATTTTTATACTAATTAAATAATCCATTTATTTTTGTATATAGAAAAATAAAATAAAATAAAAGAACAGTTAGCATTAAAAGTCGTTAAATTTTATAGTGAAAGATCATACTAATATATAGTATAGATGGACTAATGCTTTAACCTAATTCATGAATTTACCATTCAAAAAGAGTTCGATTATATATAAACGATATTATAGAGAATTTAAAAATCTACAAAAACATTATAAACTATAATAATATATATATATTAAACCAAATACGATAGTTGATTGGTTGGTTGATTGACTGAATCATATTATAACCTAATATTCTAATACAGTATATTGATAGATAATAGTAATAATAAAGAAATATTAAATTAAAATAAACAAATTACAATATACTAATCAAATTTTTAATTTATTATTATATTATATATTATATATTATTATTACTGTTATACATTGTTATTTTATAACAATATACTAAACATAACAATATCATATATATATAATATGTAATTATTAACTATAGATCAATTTTACATTTCATAAAATTATACTACTACTCTTTTCTAAATATCAGAAAATTCAAAATCATAAGTCATTAAATGTTTATGTAAACCTTCCAAATAATCCCAATTAGTTTTATAACTAGGATGATATGGAACAATGGTAACATTAGATGGTAAATTTGTAGTTGAAATTTTAGTTGATTGTTGCATAATAATCAAATTTGTATTACTATCAATCCTTTCCCAAATTTCTTGGACTGGAATTCCAAAATCACATAAAATAGTACATTTTTTTAACCAAACACTTATTAATTCTAATTGACTTAAATAAAAATATTCATATCCCACAATAGTAAGATCATTTAATACTTTCATTGTTAAAACCATAAAATCCCAAAAAAAAAATGTTCTTAATCTTAATTTTGTTATTGCCATATTATGATTCTGTAAAAATGAACACCAATAATTCATTGTTTTCAATTCACAACCTTCAAAGGTATGATTCCAAAGTTTTGGGAATCTCAATTTTTCAGCTTCTTTTGTCATTCTAAGTTTTTCACCTAAATGTAATTCTTGAAGTTCTTGATTTAACCATGAAAGATCAATAGCTGGATAACTATTAATCATTTTTTGATAACTAACTCTCAACCTCCTGGGAATATAATCTGTTTCAAATC
The DNA here is from genome assembly GCA_030563665.1 of Scheffersomyces broadrunensis. Classification (NCBI taxonomy): domain Eukaryota; kingdom Fungi; phylum Ascomycota; class Pichiomycetes; order Serinales; family Debaryomycetaceae; genus Scheffersomyces; species Scheffersomyces broadrunensis. Next base: position 145,945 of record JAJMJS010000032.1, on the reverse strand, counting down.
TAAAACCAACCCAATCATACTGAGAAAGTAACTTATATGGTAATTCAAAATTAACTTTACAAACTTCTCTAAAGTTTCTATAAATATAAAGAGAGAACTCAAGATTATATTCCTTATATTCAAGTAATGATGTTAATAAAGGTATCAATCCACTACCATCGTCTTCCTTTCCAAGTAAAAATTCTAAAGTAATTTTCTTTTTGATTGATGGACCAAGTCTATGAATGTTTTCAAAATAATATCGCAGACTTTTATCATATGGAAGAAACTGCCGATATGGTACATTATGTATGTAGACAGTTCCAACTGGAGGTTCCCGGGGACAATCATACATATATTCATTTTTCATGGTGTTGGTAATAAGAATTACAGGATTAAGTCTTTTCTCAATAGGAGGATAAAAATAATTATTATCTGAAGTATCATCTTGAATATTAGGTTCAATTTCTAAATCATTCGAATTATTATATTTGGTTTCTAATGGTTTGGACAACTTTTTGAACGGATTTTTCATTTCTTAGCTCATTAGCACATGAAATCATATTTTATTGAATTAAAATGATAAATAACAAAATTAACTATTTTGTATCTAAAGTTACTCCTAATCTTGGGCTGCGAAAAAAAAAGGTAATAATAAGATCTAAATTATTTATTTATTAAAAATATTACTGAAAAATGTATTTAAAACAACTAACTAGATAATTATTGCCTTGTAATTTCAGTAGTAATACATAAAGTTCCTTGGGAAAGATTTTTCATTGATATTGTAAAATTCCCCTGCCAGCATTCCAGATAAAATTTTATAAAATTAAAGTTAAATTTCAAAATTGCTTATCAATACAGCATCTCTTATCAAGAATATAATTAAGATAAATGAATATTGGTTAACAGCTTCTCGAAAGGATCCCTTTAATGTGCATTAAAATTTGCCCATAAGAGACTTGCTCTCTTATTTTCTTAGCCACACAAAAAAAGCTTTCCCTAATTCTTGTGTATTTAAAACAATAAAGGATGTAAGTCATAGTGGAGAAAAATCTCCCTACAAATAAAGTTCAAAATTTCAACCTCTAACTTTCAGTTCTGCTATATAAATATCTTAAAATAATACGTCTTCACTTTTATCAACACATTGATTAAAATAACGGTCAACGCTACAACATCGCGATAAGTTCTCATTGCGGAAAACACGATGTTCAATTAACCATTTATACGGAATTTCACAATAATTAGGTTTGTAACCCAAGTCTTATTCTTTTTCTTCGTCTCTTCATTAAAATTTTATAGGTACAATTTATGATTTTGGAGCGGTACCATTAAAAATAAATTATTAAAAAATAAAACTAAACTCTATTATTAGTAAATAGTGATCTTTAATAATTTAAAGGGGCTAATAGTTATAGCCGAAGCTGAAAATTGTCAGAGGCTTTTGCAAGCTATGCGACTAATTTTTTTACCTGAGAGATTAATATATGACCAAAGTACCTGCTACAATTTCATGTTTATTTGTTAAATCATTAACATCATTAATTGACCCCAACATGAGTAATAGTTAGAAATTAATTAAGGACGGTTGTCAATAGAGTATTCTTTTTTTAAAATATTTACATAGAAATTCTTTTGTGCCAAGAAAAGTTCGGCTAAAAAACAAATATTTTTGGAGCCGTTCCCCCTGTTTATGATAACTATCAAGATACCATCAAATTGAAATTTTAGCATGACATACTATGTATATTTTACGTATCCTACTTTCAGAGTGATGGTGCATATTGTTGAAACGTGCTTTTATTTCCTTTTATATAATAATAATAACAATAATAAAAATAATAAAGTATGTAAGTAATTTTACCAAATTCAAGAAAGTTACGTAAACTATCGCCTTGTAACAATTTGGTAAGTTCTGCTATTTAAATATGTCGAAATAACCTATCTTGTAACTAAAAAGCTTTTATCAAATTTTATTGATTAAACAATGACTACGACTATAACACCATATTCTACGGTGAGTACTACATGTGGTGCATATGATGTTCAATTGACGTTATTAGAAGGTGAATACTTTTCCTGTTCTTCAGGTTTGTATGAATATTTGAGTCTTGATTATCCTGGTGATGTGATTTCCATGGATGGAACAGTATTTACTCCTAGCTATTCTTCCTTTTCGCCAGATTATTTTACTACATTCCTTGCAACTATCTGTACCGAAGCATCAACACAGATCGGTGGTACTGATTATCCATGTGTGACGAGTGTGAGTTTATACAAAGGTAGTACTGATTTACCAGCAGGAATAAAAAAATCGTCGGGAATTAATAATTCCATTTCAATGAATTCAGTTATGTTAATTTTATTTGTTCACTTAGCATTTGTGATTTTCCTTTTTCAATAAATTGAATTTGTATATTTGTATATGTTTAGAATATAATAAATAAAAAGATAGTATTGATTTTATTTACATTGACAATGAGGATAGTCGAAATCTATAAGTTAGAAAAAAAATAGCCTGAACATGAAATTGAGTTGTTTATTAAGTTACAGAGTAATCAATTAAATAAATAAATAAATAAGTAAGTAAATAAATAAATAAATAAATAAATTAGTCAATAATAAATATATATAAAGTTTTTTTATAATAGAATTTATAAACTATTATATATATAGGGATCTTTTCAACTTACTCGAAAAAAAAGACCGTTTTGATGCTATTGATTATGTTAATAAAGTGGTTTCCTAAATTAAAAATGGTAATACCAATATTTTGAAGATAAAAACTTTTATATCTTCAAAAGTGTTAGTATTAAATTATTAGTATTAAATGCAATTATGACACTTTGAATTAACAATAATCAATCAATAAAGGTATCGAACTAACTAACAGTGCTTTCTATACGTTTTCTTATTCAACATATTACTACTTTTAACATAATTATGTTTAAAGAAAGAAACCATAAGATGAAAGGAACAAAAAAGTATTGTTTTTTGATTTTGTGGTAACCCTTATCAAACAACTACACTTATCAAGCAATACAGTTAAATAGTTTTATGGTTTTCTTATCGCTGGTGTACCCCTGCAAGTAGCTCTAAATAATATGCCATTGCCAAGACTTCAATTCCATGGAATTTCATCAGGAGGCTCTTTTTTTTCTCCCTAACTATTCTTCTACACTTTACCCTTAACTTTCTCTCCTTGTATAACTTTAACATACCAAAAATACCCAAATATTTGAAATTCTTGGCGTAAGAGCCTATAGGATGTTCTACAATAGGAAGTCGGATTATGACTGATAAGTGATACCTCGTGGTAATTCATGTGGAATAGCAGGGTCAATGACTTTGTTGGCTAAATACTCCCAAACCTAGAAAAGTATCTAATGAGATAGATTCCTAGCTACTGAGAAAAGTGAAGTGAAAGAGCGATTGTTAAGATTTAACAACGATGACCGATTAGTTTATCTTATCTTAGATTATCTTATATCAGTACCCTTTTAACCTATTAGTGTTTATCTGGTCACTGAGCAGTCAATTACAGTATTATTATAGTTGTAGATATTTAATAGGGGGGATCGATAATATAAAAGAATAGAGTACGGTGGACTGAAAACTATATGACATAAATTATGAGACCACCCGGTTATAATATAACCTGTCAAGATGCCAATGGCATGGTCATGGTAGGTGTAGTACCCTAGTATATACTGTTCTACATACCAGCACCAAAATACAGTGGAGCAGTGAGTATGGAAAGGAGAGTGGGTCTTTGGTAGATATTAGGAATGGTATTACTATTTCTAGGAGATGGGATTTTAATATAATAATACATTCAGATAAAAATAGATTATCAAAACAACTGAATTATAATTAAAGAATTATATTATAATTAAAGAATCATATTATAATTAAAGAATTATACATGGCATTTCCTGTATTATTTTTAACATTTGGGGGATCTCATTATCATTATTTGGGGGATGATGATGATGATGTTTAGTCTATCACGTGATTTAGTTTTAATATTTTAATATATTTGGTATATTTTTAAGTAAATAAACGTTTATTTTAATATCATATTATTGATATTATTGTAATAAATATATATATATACTGATTAATTATAAATATATTAAGATAATAAATAACAATTATTATGTATAATCTAGTTAAATTATAAAGATCTTCATAAGATCTTTAATTAATCCACAAAATTAAATAAGGCTTTGTTAAACATTTATAACAATAAATAAATAGATTGAAGTGTCTTTATTGTAGGATGAGATATATATATATATATATATATGATCATCGCAAATCTAAGAGATACGCGTCCTTATGTTAAAGATTCATTTATAAATAAACTTATTAGTAATAATTTAATTTAATTTAATTTTAATTAATTTTAATTAATTTTAATTTTAATTTTAATTAATTTAATTTTTGTGGTACCTTTTTTTTTTTTTCTCTTTCCGTGTTTCTTGATAAAAAAAATTCTTAATTTTCTTAACAATCATTCAATTAAACAAAATAAATTGATAAAGCAGCTTCTTAATAAACTTGGGGGTTGTTTGATCTCTTGGTATATGTATATGTAGTATTAATTTTATGGGGAAGATGAAGTAAAAGTTATACAGGACAATAGAAGAAGGAAGTCATCCTTTTAAGAAAAAGGTTAAATTAATTACTAATAATTTTAACAATGCAAACATACACGCACACACACACACAGTTACATCGAATTATACTTAATCAATATTAATCATCAACCACCACAAAATTCTTAATTAACTTTAAACTCTGACATGTAAATAAAACTTAACTTTGTTTTTTAATTCAACTTAAGCTTGGCCATTTAGTTTTGCAGATTGATTAACCTGTGAATAAATAAATAAATAAATTCAAATCAATTGATATTAATGATTATTATAAATTAATCAATTCATTTCATTGTGTTAAAAAATATATTTTTGATTGTTTTATTAAAACAAACAAACAAAAAAATATAATTAAAAAAAAAACATAAAAATTAAAAAAATTTTTGGGCAATAACTCACACGAGATTAACAAAAAGGAAAAAAAATGTTTATCATCAACTAAACTTTTTTTTAACCATTTTTTAAAAAGTTTTATCTTTTTAGAAATAAATAATCATAAGAATTGGATTACTTTTTAGTGAATAACTATCTTTCACAAATACCTCCAACTCCATCAAATCACTTCCCTCGCTTCAAAATTAATATATCTTTTAATTAAAGATATAAATTATAGATTTCAAATAAACAAAACAATTAATTTTTTTTTTTTCGTTTCCCCCTTTCGCTCTTTAATAGATAGGTTTAATCAAGGTCTTAGCTAGTTATTTTAATTATGAATCTGTTGCTACCGCGTATAAGAAGAAGGAAATTGCAATATTATCTTATCATTGGATTTTGTTTAACCATTTCAATTTCATTAGCGGCTTCATCATTAGTTACCACCACCAAAAAGAATAACAATAATAATATTAATAATAATAGGGATTTAATTGGTGATGACCATGAAGATCCTGATATTGTGTTTGATAAACAAATTGCCACGCTATATGATCAAAAAATTTCCTCTGATTTAGAATATAAATTTTGGGTATTAAATACTGATATTACTCAAGATTCAATCATTGAATTACCGCAATATTATTATAATCGAAACATTCAAAAACCTTTGATTCAACCATTTGATCCTCGATTTACTTTAACCATGTATTATCATTATTTAATTAATCATTTAAAACCCGATCAAAATTTAAAAGTTCCATTTAATTGGTATGATTGGGTTGATTTATCAAATTTAAATAAATATCTTTTAGCAACTCCTTCTCGAAGCGAGAATCAATTATCATGTAAAATCTTGGATTCTCGTGATGATGAAGAACGATTACTTAATCAACAGCAATTAGATGAGGAAGAAAAGGAACGATTAATCAATGAATTAAAAGGTCCTGAACAAGTTGAAAAGGAAAAGAAAGAAGCTGAAGAAAAGAAGGAAAAGGATGATAAGGAGAAAGAAAAAAATAAAGATAAAGATAAAGATAAGAAAAAGGATAAGAATAAGAATAAAGATAAGAAAAAGTCTAAGAATGATAATAATAATGATGATGATGATGATGAAGAAGAAGATATTCGTGAAGCTGAAGATCCCAGTACTTTTTGCATTAATAATGATGATTTACCTCTGGATCATAATGATGGTCATCAATTACATCCCGGATTTAATGCATTTAAAGTAAATGGTAGAGTCACCATCCCCAAGGCTATTCTTCTTGGTCAATCATACCTTTATACATTTGCTCCACCTCCCTCCATGATTATTTTTTTGACAAAGGATGGATCATATAATGTAACCATTGATCGAGATAATAATTTACCCTTATTAGAAAACGGAATGGTTGATGAATATCTTATTAATAAGAATATTCGTGATCAAAATGATAATGAACATGAAGATAATAATGAGAATGAAAATGGCAATTATGAAATTAATGTTTTGAATGAATTTCATGAATTACAACAAGTAATTGAACCTAATAAACAACAAGTAATGGATTCTTATGAAGTTGAATTATTTCCTGAAGAATTTAATCTTAATTTTGATGAAATTATTGAATCATTAGAATCCAAAAAGGATCAATCTATTATACAACCTAATGAACAAGCATATTTAGATAGTTTAAAATTATCTCAACTACGAGTTCATACTAAAGAAGGTCCACCAAAATATTTTCAAGAAGCTAAATTATTAGAAGATCATCATAGTGATCATTATGATTGGAGATTTTTTAATGGATTAATGTTTGGTACTTATGAACAAACTCTTGTATTACATCGATTAATTCGAACATGGTTATCATTCACTAGAAAATCCGGGATTAAAAGTTGGGTGGCCCATGGTTCATTATTAAGTTGGTATTGGAATGGAATTGCCTTTCCATGGGATGATGATATTGATGTTCAAGTTCCCTTAAATGATTTACATAAATTATCATTACAATTCAATCAAACTTTAATTATTGAAGATTCTGATGATGGATTTGGTCGATATTTCTTAGATTGTGGAACTTATATAACTCAAAGAAATAAGGGGAATGGGAATAATAATATTGATGCCAGATTTATTGATATTGATAGTGGATTATATATTGATATAACTGGATTAGCTATATCTAATAAAGAACCTCCAAAACGATATAAGGAAAAATTACCATTTGATTGGAAAAGTCCGAATTATTATAAGGAAGAAGCTAAAAAGGAACGAGAACGTAAAATTGAAGCTGGTGAAGAAATTGAAGAAGAAATTGAAATTGATGAAGAAAATCTTCCATATATTAATGAAGATAATGATGAAACTAAAAGTTGGATAAATACAAATATTGAATTAAAAATTTATAATTGTCGAGGTAATCATTTTAGTCATATTAATGAATTAAGTCCATTAATTAAAACATCAATTGAAGGAGAAATTGGATATATACCTCATAATTATAATGATATTTTAACGGTTGAATATAAGCAAGGATTAATTAATAAGAATTATAAAGGATATATTTATTTATCAAGATTGAGATTATGGATTAAAGAAGAAGATTTATATTATTTTTTAAAGGATAAACCAATTTGGAATAAATTTCATAATTATAATTTAAATTATATTGAAAATAAAAATAATATTGAAGATTCTGAAACCATTAAGAATAATAATAATATTAATAATAATGAACAAATCTTTAGTGATTTTAAATATGAATTATCTGATGAACAATTAAAAATTTTAAATTTAGAAATTGAAATTCATGAAAAATTAGGTAAAGATATTAGACATAAAAAGATTAAATTATCAATTGATGACTTAAATCAAATTTATAATTTAAAATATGATGAATTATTAGAATTATTAAATAAAGATGAAATTTTTATAAATTATTATCTTAGTCGAGATTTTACATTATTTCATGAATCAGAAATTTTAAGATTATTATATGGTAAAACAACAATAAATTTAATTAATAAAGCACCTGATTTTTCTCCAATTAAATATGATCCATTTTTATTTCGATTAAAGAATGATTATATAACGTTTGAAGATAAGGTTGATACTTATTATAAATTATCCATGATTTATCAACAAACAGAATATGAAAAATTAACCAATAATATTAGTTATTAATTATTACTATTAATTATTATTTAGTTATTATTAATATTATTACTATTAATATTAATTAATGATGGGAGTAGGTATTCATTGTGATGGTGTCTTGATGATATATATATATATATATAACTGTTGATGTTATATATAATTGTTGTTGTTATAGAACTTAGAAAAAGAAAGAAAACCCAAAAAAAAAAAAAAGTAGAAGAAATTGGAAATATATATATAATAAATGTATAATAATATATAGATTATTACTATATATTATACTATATTATATTATATTATATAATACATGTTAACAAATACTAATAAAATGTTTAATTATTAATATAATTTATGTTAAAGTTGATTTTTATATTTTTAATTATTGGTAACCATAAAAATTAAAAAATTAAAAAATTGTCTGATTTTATTTTGTGTCATATTCTAAATTTAAATTTTTTTATTTTTGTCCTTTTTTTTTATTATTTTTTTTCATCGTCCACTGCGACATTTCTAATTAACCGATTTTTTGTTTCTTTAATTAATATTTACCCACAGGAAAAAAGACGAAAAATAATTTTAATGTTTATAATTTGCAACTTTAAATTATTTATTTATAGAAGTAAAAATCGATGTACAAAACTATATAAATTTTATGTATATATTATATATATATATATATCTTATGTCTTACTTAAGATATCAATATATATAATAAATAAATGATAAAAACAAGACAAAAATAATAAATAAAATAAAAAAAATAAAATAATTAAATAAATAAAATAAAATAAAATAATAAATAAAATCGCCCCCTAATATTAATATATTTCTGTTTATATACAGGACAGTATATGATTTAAATTATAAATCTACCCACATGGGCTAACTTAATCATAACCATATATTAACATATATATTAATTAATAATATTAATTAATAATATGTATTAAAATGCTTTTAGGGCGGTTTCGTTTAAATTTCAAGATCTTCAAATAAATTGACAGTACTCATAGATTTAAATAATTATAATGTAATTATATATATGATATTTTAACACATGGATTATATTATAATATATATTATAATAATAACATATAATATACTTCAAAACATACGAAGTTTTAAGCTTTAATTTATTTTATTTAAGAAAATTTCATCTTCATTGTGACACTATAACTTAACTTAACTTTATTTATATTATTTATGTAAATATATATAAATATAAATATAAATATAAATATAAATATAAATATAAGTAAAATTCTTCTTGTTGATTATTCTTATTTTGGACCCTTTAATATTAAATAAATCTTAATAATGTATCTACCAAAATCTATTAATAAATCAAATTCTGTAAAAATTTCATTATTAATAACTGGTCTTATAATATTTTCTTATTCAATAGTATATTTTTTACCACCAATAAATGAAATTATAAATTATCCAATTCATAATAATAATAATCAACAATCATCAAAAGAATATGATCTTTCCCAAAAAGTTAAAGCTACTTTTGTTACATTAGCTAGAAATGAAGAATTATACGATTTAATCTTAGCTATAAGAGACGTTGAAGATAGATTTAATCATAATTATCATTATGATTGGGTATTCTTTAATGATGTTCCATTCACTCAAGAATTCATTAATTTAACTACTGCTGCCTGTAGTGGGAAAACCAAATATGGAGTTATTCCTCATGAACATTGGTCAATGCCAGATTTTATTGATAAAGATCGAGCTGCTAAAACAAGACATGATATGAAAGCAGCTGGGGTTATGTATGGAGATTTAGAAAGTTATCGTCATATGTGTAGATTTGAACTGGGATTCTTTTATAAAAGTGAATTATTAGATGAATATGATTGGTATTGGAGAGTTGAACCGGGTATAAAGATTTATTGTGATTTAAATTATGATTTATTTAAATTCATGGAAGATAATAATAAAGTTTATGGATTTGCTATTTCAATTCATGAATTACCAAGAACAATTCCTACATTATGGGATACAACTGCAAAATTTATTAAAGAAAATCCTCAATATATTGCTGAAAATAATTTTCAAGATTTTATTTTAAATGATCAAGGTAGATACAATATGTGTCATTTTTGGTCAAATTTTGAAATTGCTAATTTAAATTTTTATCGTTCAGAAGCTTATCAAAATTATTTTGAATATTTAGATCAAGCCGGTGGATTTTTTTATGAACGTTGGGGTGATGCACCAATTCATTCAATTGCAGTATCATTATTTTTATCAAAGGATAAAATCCATTATTTTGAAGATATGGGATACAAACATGCCGATTATGTTCAATGTCCATTAAATAATCAATTTAGACTTGATCATAGATGTCTTTGTAATCCAAAGGATGATTTCACCTTTATTGGTTCATCTTGTGGTCATCAATATTTCGATGCCATGGGTTTGCCAAAACCAGCAGAATTAAATCATTAAAGAACCCACCTAATTTTTTTTAACTGAAAGCTAGTAGGGATCATTGTAGATTAGGGATATTATATTTACTTTGTGTAGTTGTATTAATAAAAGTATTTCAATTCATAGCGAGAACAAAGAGAAGAAGGTATTCTTCTTCGTCTTCTTCTTCTTCTTCTTCTTCTTCTTCAGCTTGTTATTACTATCTAAAGTAAAGAACTGTACTTATAAGTTCCACCATTTTGCATCTTGATCATTAGTAAGATGTGCCATAAAGGAAGAACAGGATTCATCACTCTACATCTTGTACTATCACTAAATTCTGTTTGATTTTATACAAGTATTTTAGGATCGGTTAAAAACTTTAATACAATGACAGGTAAAAATTATAACAGAGAGATATATTAATGAACTCAAATTGTTAATCATATCTTCAATTAGTATACTAGTAACCTTTGGTAATGAACTTATTACTCTTCTATAATCATTTTTATGTTTCACTATTTGATTAGAATGGATTAGATTTCCTTGGCGGTGAGATTAATAGTAACTTTTGTCAATGGTATTAGCCAGCAGAATCAAGAAGAAGAAGAAGAACAAAGATCTTCATCTTCTTCTACGACTACTCTAAGTACCTCCTTCTACAATACAATTTCCAAATCTTTATGCTTTATCTATCAATCTATTTATTAAAAGCTCCGTAAGCAAGAAACAAGGATTTATTAAAAGCCCTTTTTAAGATTAAGGATACAAGATATCCCCCACTACCACATTCTAATAATTATAATAAAAGCCATAATTTAGCAATTGAAAATGAAAACTAACAGACAAAAAAAAAGATAAAAGATAGAAATTAAAAATAAAAATAAAAAATAAAAAATAAAAAATAAAAAATAAAAATAAAAAGTCTAAAAATGACAAAATGACAAAATGACAAAATGACAAAATTATTATGGATTAATTTTCGTATATGGTCTTCTGACTTATAACTACAAATAACAATAAACTATTCATTCATTACTCGAAAAGGGTGGCTTGGTATAGGTATGAATATATAAATAAATAGTTAATGTAGAAGAGTGGAGAATACTATGTAATAATAAGAATAAGAATATGTATAACCAATCTTTAAAAAAAAAAAGAAAGAGATTTCTAGAAAATTTGAATTCATAGTAGATAAGGATTAGTTATTCTTTTCTGCAAGATTCGATATCCGGATTAACAAAGGTATAATAATAACAATAGATAATAATATATAATAATAATAATTCTAATATATGTATCATCAATCATCTACCTACGCGATTAAATTACGAAATCTATGCAATCATTATTATTATTACTACCAAGATATAATAATAATAAACAAACACGTCTGGATGGAATTGTATAAAAATAAAATAATTAATTGAAAATGAAATTGAAATTTGCTTAGATTTTAATAAAAATCTAAATGCAAATTTTTCGTTATAGTTTTTTTGTGTCATATGTGCAATTCTAAAAATAAATCCCTCTAAAATAAAAAAAATAAAAAAATTAAAATAAAATAAAAAACAAAATGTCGCGTTTTACAAAAATAATAAAAATTAAAAATTAAAATTAAAATTAAAAATTTTTAGCAGACACTCAGCCATAAAAGAATGGAAGTATAAAAAGTAAAACATATGAATCGACAATGATTATTTCAACCGTTTGTAACTAACTAAATTAATTATAAAATATAATTTTATATGATAATTATAATGATAATAAAATAATATGATTTATCAAATTATCATTAAATATTATGTATTATGTATTATGTATTATATAAATAAAGTTACAGTTTTACTTTTTTAACCACAATTTGATTGTTTTATTTAACCATAACAACGGGCAGAGGAACCAATTCCTTTTAAAAAATAAATAATAATAATAAATATTCTATTAATAAAATTAATACCTCAAAAATAAATAAATAAATAAATAAATAAATATGTTTCACAAAGAATTATAATAATAATATATAATAATAATATATAATATATATACAGGATTCTAAAACCATGTGGTAAAAAAATTAACTATTATAGATTATTATTAACTAATTAACTATAAAATAATAATTAAGTATGAATAATTATGAATATAATCTCGTAAGAGTTCAACAAATATTTATATATATACTATTTATCCCTTTTTTTTCTTTCTTTCTTATTCTTAATCTTCTTCTTCTTCTTCTTCTTCTTGTTTTCCTCTTTCTCTTCTTTCCATTCTATTACGTTACATTCATTCATTATTTAAATCATCTATTACCACCCCTTATTACTACCATCATCACTTAAATCAATAACAATAATATATCAATAATATATAACCACATAATAATAATCATATACAATGGCTAGTAGAAAATACGTTAATAAACTACTCTTTGCTGTGATTAGTGTTCTGTTATTCTTTACATTAAGTTATTTCATACTACACGTTGATAATTTAGATCATCCATCATCATCTCATTCTAATAATAAGCATTTATCATCATTAAGTCATTTAAATCAACCAGCATCCTCTCAATCTTCATTATCTCATCATTCATCATCTTCAATATCAAATGGAATTTATCAAACTCATAATATTAAAGGTGGTAAAGCTACTAATAAAAATTTAAAACATAATAAGGATAAAGTTAAAGCCACATTTGTTACATTAGCTAGAAATTCAGAATTAAATGATTTAATCTTAGCCATTAGACAAGTTGAAGATAGATTTAATCATAATTATCATTATGATTGGGTATTCTTTAATGATGTTCCATTCACTCAAGAATTCATTGATTTAACTTCAGCTGTTTGTAGTGGTAATACTAAATATGGAGTTATTCCTCATGAACATTGGTCAATGCCAGATTTTATTGATAAACAAAAAGCGGCTAAAACAAGAGAAGATATGAAAAATGCTGGTATAATGTATGGAGATTTAGAAAGTTATAGACATATGTGTAGATTTGAACTGGGATTCTTTTATGAAAATGAATTATTAGAAGATTATGATTGGTATTGGAGAGTTGAACCGGGTATAAAGATTTATTGTGATTTAGAATATGATTTATTTAAATTTATGGAAGATAATGATAAAATTTATGGATTTGCAATTTCAATTCATGAATTAATTTTAACAATTCCAACATTATGGGATACAACAGCAAAATTTATTTCTGAAAATCCTCAATATATTGCTAAAGATAATTTTCAAGATTTTATTTTAAATGAAAAGGGTAAATATAATTTATGTCATTTTTGGTCAAATTTTGAAATTGCTAATTTAAATTTTTATCGTTCAGAAGCTTATAGAAAATATTTTGATTATTTAGATAAAGCCGGTGGATTCTTTTATGAAAGATGGGGTGATGCGCCAATTCATTCAATTGCAGTTTCATTATTCTTACCAAAGAATAAAATTCATTATTTTGAAGATATGGGTTATCAACATGCTGATTATGTTCAATGTCCTTTAAATTCAGAATTTAGAGTTAAACATAAATGTTTATGTACTCCTGAAAATGATTTCACATTTAGAGGTTCATCATGTGGTAATCTTTATTATGATGCTATGGGTTTACCAAAACCAGCAGAATGGGCTCAACATTATGAAAAAGTCGAAATTTCAGCAGAAATTAATCCTGAACCTGAAGAAGAAATTATTTAGATTGTTCTTTTTTGTTTTATTGACTTGTTTCTTTCTTTCTTTCTTTTTTTTTTATTAGGCCCCTATATAAATTTTTGTAATACTTAATATAAAATAATCTCATTTAAACCATTCAATAATTCATTAGTTATCATTTATTATTAATTAATTAATTACTAAATAATGATCGCCCCTCCTCCCTTATCAGGGGCAAGAAAAGACAAATTCGTTCTAAACGCGTCGAGATCAAAGATTTTACCTTTTAACTTTTTACCTTTTTTATAATTCAACTAACCACGTTTATTATATTATTATTTTTTATTTATTTTATTTATTTTATTTTATTTATTTTATTTATTTATTTATTTATTATTTACATGATGATGATGATGATGGATATTGTTGTTGTATTTACACAATGAATTACGCTTTGTGTAAATACTCACCACACCTCTCGCGAAAAACAAAAAAAACCAAAAGAAAGAAAAAGAAAAAGAAAAACCGAGATTGAGACAGAGACATTTTCAAAATACTGTAAGGTCCATCACAGAATATACAACCATTGGAAAAAAAATTATTCATGAAAGCATACATTTGATTGAAACCAGAATAAACCCCAAGATGGAAAATGTCGGTAACTCGTATCCTTTTAATAGTTACCACACAACTATATAAACTAGATAGATAGATAGAAAGATAAAGGATCACTCACACGACATTTTGAGTGTTTATACTGTATATAAACCCCCTTTTTCGTATGGTACCTTAACCAATTCTTAATTCTTAATTTTTAATTTTTAATTGTTAATTTTTAATTATAAACCGAAATAGCAAGTTTAAATAAACAATGCTTATCAAAATGTTGTAGTTTAGAATGATAATTCAAAAACAATAGCGTAATGAATGAATCAGTAAAATTAAAAAGGAAAAAAACAAAATGAAAACGTCACTCTGCTTAATAACTTTTTTTTTTCTGTTTTGCTTTACTCATATACCTTCTTCTTCTTCTTCTTCTTCTTCTTCTTCTTTACTCTTTTTTTATTTATTTTGGTATAATAAGCGTGTGATGATTAATTGATTGGGGATATATTACTGTTTTGGTAAGACGTGTTTGTGAATAATATTTGGGTTACCAGTTAAGATTTTTTATTTTAGTTTTGGTGGGTACTTATTTAGCAACCCACGTGGGATTTGATTTGAGATTTTTTTTTTTGTTGAGGCGGAATAATTTATGTGCTGCAAGATATGAAATGAATTATACATATAAATAATATAAATAAAATAAAATAATAAATGTTGAACAATAGGCAATTAAATTATATCTTATAATCATCCTCATTAAGGTATTCTTATCTCTAAATTCGTCATTTTTATGATAAAAAAAAAATTAAAATAAAATAAAATAAAATAAAATAAAACAAAATAAAATAAAATAAAATGTCTTCATTATTTTTTTATAAATATGACACTTTTCTAAGATGTAAGTAATACTTGACAACTGAAAAGAATTAAGCCTTTAGAAAAGTGTCTGGGGGGGTCTCCAAATACTTTCAAATAAAATACTTTCAAATAAAACACTTTAAGGATAAGCCACTTAGTATAATGGTTTCATAAAGTAAAATTAAAATAAAACATTCATCTTGCTCACTATGATTAAAAATAATCATTCAAAGTCTGGTTCAAATGAATGTCTGAAATTCCCACCCCCTAAATTCAGAACGAAAAAAGAGAAAAAAATATATAAAAACGTTAAAACGGTTAGCGACATTTTTGAAAATGCTGCTTATGTTCTGTTGTATAGATTCTGTGCTCATGATAAATAAAATCAGTCTTTTTCCTGCATTCAGGCCTAAAATGTGGATGTAGTCACGGGTGAAGAGCACCTTACCAGAAACCGGACCGCAATTGGAGCAGTTTAAATGGTTCTATGGTCTAGCGGTATGACGTCTCTTTCACTCAGAGAAGGTCTCGAGTTCGATCCTCGATGGAATCATTAATGCTTAATTAATATTTATTTTTTTTACAACTTCTTATCTAAAAACTATAAGCATTTACTATTATTATTATTATTATTATTATTTATTACTATTACTATTATTATTAATCTACTTAAGCTTTTTCTTAACCGATTAAAGTCTAATTTCTGATCTCTTTATTAATTTTTCAAAACCTTTTAAATCAGATTCTATACTACATGAACCACCACAAACAACCACCACAATAATATCATCTTCATTAAGATGACCGAAATGTTTATATAATAAATCAATTTTATCATAAGCAATTGATAATGCTGTACCACAAGCTGGTTCAACAACGGTTTTAAAACTTTCAAAATATGATAAACAACTCTTTATTGCGTCTAAATCATCAATTAATTCTAATTGAGTTGAAATTATTAAATTATTATTGAAATTTTCAAGAGTTTGATTGGTTGTATAAGAACATGCTAATGATGTTGCTAATGAATTAACATTATTCAATGTAATTAATTTTTCCGCTTTTAAACTTTCAAATAATGTTGGAGCTTGCTTGGTTTCTAATAATAAAATTGAAGAACCATTCATATTATTCTTTTGCATACCTTGATAAATTCCATTATATAATCCTCCTCCACCACAAGAGCAAACTATACCTTTAATTTTATCTTTATTTGGTAATTCATCAACTAATGATGAATGACCCTCCCAAATTAATGGATTATCAAATGGATGACAATAAATCGATTCGATTTTTCCTTGTTGCTTAATTTTAATTAATATTGATTTTAAATATTTATCAGCTTCATTAATATTTTCACCATATAATATTAATTTTGCACCCCAACCTCTTAATTTTTCTTGAATTATTGGTTTAGAATGAATTGGTAAAACGACTGTACATTTTAATTTATAAAAAAATGCAGTATAAGCAGCAGCTAACCCTGCATTACCTCCACTTGATGCAAATACTTGGATTTCTTTGTTTGTCTTACCTTGTTTTTCAAGAATCGATTGTTGAATTAAATATCCTATACCTCTTAATTTAAAACTTCCTGATGGTTGTTCCCATTCATTTTTAAACAAAACACGACATGGTGGTTTGATAGGTAATCTCGATGTCACATCAACTAATGAAGTTTGAATAAATGGTGATTCATTAATTTTGCTGGTTTTTGTGGATTGCTGTCTCACTGGTTCAATGTATGATTGCAAATTAGAATTCATTGTTGAAAAAATATGGAACTTTAAAAAAACCAATCGTAATTAAAAACTGTTGAAGTCAAATTAATTTAAAAACTAATTAATTTATTAAAATTAGAATAATTGATTATATATATATATATATACATCAATCTTTTCCTGATTTTTTTTTAAAATGTCATCCCCTGTTTCCCCTTGTATGGCTCTAACTAAAGCTGCAAACATAAGGGCATTTTCAAGTTGTACAGAGTTAAAAGACTCCACCTTTTTTATTTTTGCCTTCTATAAAGACAGTTTGACTCTGATTTTCCGTTAAAAGGTTGCAAATTCAGAGTCAACCTCTATTTTTAACTCTGATCAAATTTTTTCTCGCTTATCAACGGTTATTTCGTTGAAATAATCATGTGATCTAAAGCATGTGATGGGATGTATGGATGTTTTGATCTGCCTTCTCAATTAGGAAATTTTCAGACAACGTTTTTATAAAAAAATTATGATTAATTCTTGTTAAAAAACGTTTCAATTTGATTTTGATTACAATTAATTTATTTTCTTAAATAGCTTTGGCAGCTAGTGGCTGATCTAAATAATAAGGTTTAGACTTTTTGTTTATCAAATTAGACAAGCGAAACCCCTGTCAAGTCACATCGATAGAGACTTAAGTATCATTGAAATTTCACATCCTATCAACAGAAATAAGCAATAGAAAAATACAAAACATCTAAACATACTAAATTTGCAACTCATCCCCCCACATGGCATCACCAATTTTTATATCTAATCCTTCAGAAGCTTTTTCAATATGGTTGATACTACGAGGTATTCAATTGGGAATACTAAGTAGTTTAAGATCATTACAAAATCCAGTATTCCTATCAAGAACATTTCTATCTACAACCATTAAATTATCATTATTAGTATATATTTCATTACATGGACCAATAGTTTTAACTTCAATATTTATAACTATTATAAATTATTTGAAGATTTGGAATTTCAATAGCCTATCAATCTTAAATAAATTCCAATACTTCATTGAAAATGTATTTAATTTAAATCTTTTCCTAATTGGTTGTTCAAGTTTTATTGATCCAACATTAGATGAATTATTTTTAAAAAATTTAAAATTCGTTGATAAATTTAATTCAACAAACTATTTCACAAACCTAAATCAATTAGCGAATAATAATAATAATAATGATATTCAATTTAATAATTTATCAATTTTTAAAAAGTTTCAATTATTAATTAAATCTTCAAAACATTTCCAAAATTTCCTAAAACGATATTTTAAATTTTATGTATTTAATTTATTCATTTATTTATTAATTCAATTCTCAACCAGTAATAATTATAATAGTTATAATTATAATTATATTTCAATTATTTTACTTAATTTTATTTCATTCCAAATCTTTCAAGAAAAATTTGGTACTTTATTTTCAATTATTTTAAATACTTTCTTAAATGTTGTATTACCATTAAATTATACATTTATTGTATTATCATCATATTATTCATGTACAAATTTAACAATAGATTTATTAAATCCTTATTTTCAAAGATTAAATTATTCAAACATTGAAAAAGATCAATGGTTAAAATCAAGACAGGGTACATTATATGGTTTTAGTCTTATAACGTATGCTTTAATTTCAAAATTTCCGCAGTTTATAATTGTTTGGTACGTTTTAGCACAATTGAATATGGCTTATTTATTAACCAAAATAACTGATTCTCCTCCATTTTCTTCTAATACAAAATTAATTAATTGGTCTTCAACTCAATTAGTTTGGAATAATAATCAAAATTTTTGGAAGAATGATTTATTCATAAATTTCCCCGGTATATCATCATCTTTATCATCATCATAATTATCTTAAATTAAAGGTTCTATTCCCGCTTATATTACAAAATTGTATAGTATCTAATACATGATTAACTATTTGGTTTTCTTTATCATTAAACTCGTTTATAATGTAATTATATTGAGATAATTCGTCACTCTTATTATTTAATTGTAACAATGGTAGATTTGTTAACAAGCATTTAGACCATTTATGATTTGTTGTAGAATTGATAAGTATCAGAGGATTTTCTTCAATTGATATTGAAGCCTTAAAACTTTCTTCAACAAATTTTGTCTTTATTGATATTATTGAATCTTCAATATTATGGTCTCTTAATACACTTTCATATTTTTCCGCAATTTGTTGATTGTTATTATAGTAATTTATGATTAAAAATTTATCAATTTCACTAAATTTAATAATTTTTGATTTCTTAATAAATAAAAGTATTATATTACTCAAATGCCTGGTTAATAAATCTTGAATTGCTTTAATCTCTTTCAATGTGGACTCGATATATTTAGTTAAATCCTCATCGTTATCTTTAAGTACACTTAATGAATCGACTATTACCTTATTATAATTTAAAAGTAATTGAAATTGGAATATCACTTCATTTTGATTGTAATTGTGTAATATAGCATTTGATAAATCTGATTCAATATAGTCTTCAACTAGTTTAATTTCGCTAGTTTCATTAAATTCAATAAAATTAATTGATTTAAAGGTTTCTATATCATCTAAAAACTTATGAAGACAATCAATTCTTGTAATGTTATTATTGACTTCATAACCTGTTCTTGGAACAATCAATAAAGGAATACTGCTAAATCGATTAAACCATAATTCAATTAAATAACTCAACGGAGTTCTAGAAGTTACTAAACTTACTGGTTTCGATTTAAAATCTTCAAGCTTTACGAACGCAACGTCAACTTCACCTTGAGATTCAGTTTGATAATATAATACATTCTTAGGAATGATTTTATATAAAATCACGACAAGCCCTTCACCAATATGTTCCATACCATAAATTATAAACTGTCCTTCAATGTTATTATCTAAATAAAGTCGGAAAGTATCATTAGGATTAGCTACGACGTCCTTGTCGTCCTTTTTGGAGCTTTTGGAAGTTATGGTGGTAGCTTCTTCTTGACCCTCGGCTGAGGCGTTAAGTAATTGAAATGACTGCAAACTTTTACTCACATATGCTGTAAGTGATTTATCAACTATTCTTTTCGTAATACTCAAATTTTGGATGTTAATTAAATATGATTCAAAAGTCCCTGATTCAAAAGATAAAATGATAGTAAGAATATTTTCATCATAATAAGTAACTATTCCTGAAACAGTTGAATAGTTCCCGAGAATTTGTTTTATTGATTTAGATGAGCTTATATTTGTTATTTGAAAAAATCCTGTAAATGTATTTAACAAATATAATTGATTTTCCACATAAATCCATTTATTTTGAGAATTTCTAAATCTAGTGGATTCAGATATTTGATTTATTGATGAACTTTTTAATCTTTTGGTTGTTGAATTGTATTCTAGACCATAATAATAAATTTCGTTGTTAGAAGTTATGACCGACAAAAGACTTTCATAAGTTGAAGCAGAAATTAATTTCCAGTCTGACCATAATTGTTTGATCATATTTAAGTTGCTAATAGTTTTAGATTTTAATACTAATGAATCATTTTCTTCTTGAAAGTAATATATTTCTCCATTATCGTTTATAATACTTAACCATAAATTTGAATCTATCTCTGAAAAGGAAAAGCTTTTTATTCTTAATGATAAAAATACTTCTGATGTTGGTACAAGATAATTATTTTCATCATCAAATCCAATATTAAATTCTTCAACTAATATTTCAAGTATATTAAATTTTACGGTATATTTATCAACATTAAGAGTCTGACGCAGAAACACTAGCAATTCGCCTGTATTGAACAACACTCCCAAGTAATTGTCTCTGCTTGTATTACTATTAGGTGACCATTCATGTTGAACGATAATTGGATCTTCTATATTTGAAAAAGTAAATGGTTCATCAAAATTAGTAAATGCTAATGAGGAAAGTCTTCGAATTGGTAACAACTCCTTCACATCCGAATTCAAAATAGTTATGGTTTGGAATAAATCTTTGGGGTTTAAGATTCTAACATTCTTAATGGCAGTAATACCTTGGTGAAGTGATGGTAATTTTGGCTCAAAAATAGTCAATTGGGTAGAAGTATTAATAGCAATTTGTTGATTTTGAGACACTTGGATTGGTCTATTTTGGGAATTGGCAGAGTCTGCTCTAAGAATAGTGACATTTTTAATCAATAAATCACTTGATGACATTTTTGTAGTTTGTTTAGACCTATATTACTACAACCAATGGGTTGTTTACCTTTTATTAATAAATTTTTGTTAGTAAAAATTCAGTTTCCTGCATATATTAATTTTCATATATTAATATACATATACATATACATATATATGTTGATAGTTAAGGTATATTTACTTGATTAAAATGATAAGAGTGTTACTTCAGTACTAATTCTGATTGGAAGCAAGTAGATTTACGTATTGCTTCAATTGAGATGGATATCAAGAAGATCATGCA
Organism: Scheffersomyces broadrunensis; assembly: GCA_030563665.1. Lineage (NCBI taxonomy): Eukaryota > Fungi > Ascomycota > Pichiomycetes > Serinales > Debaryomycetaceae > Scheffersomyces > Scheffersomyces broadrunensis. Next base: position 124,028 of record JAJMJS010000032.1, on the reverse strand, counting down.
CGGTCTTATTAGTAAATGTGAAGTAGTACCCTAACTATTGGCTAATTTGAATTAAAACATTGATTCAAAAAAATATCAATATATCAACCTTCTTGAAATGCAATATATGTAGAATGTTAGTTATAGCTACCTATAAATAGGAGTACCATTTAAGAATCATTCTAAATTTAAACAAAATAAAATTGGGAGCGCGTCTCAATTTGAGAAGAATATTTTTTACTACAAGACCAACTGAATCATCTTGTAAAGAAGTACCCGTACATGTTTGTTCTTGATACAGATGGGAGATTCACGATGCAGGGATTCAAACAAATATAGCCACCCTTATTCTCCATATGATATTCAGGTCGAATTGATGGATGCGATATACGATACCATTGAGAATAATTATAAGGTTGGGATTTTTGAAAGTCCTACTGGTACTGGTAAAACATTATCACTAATATGCTCCTCAATGACTTGGCTTCGAGATTATAAGAGAGCCCATGCTTTCACTAGCAAGCAGAGCACAGTTAAAGAAGAAGGCGTGCTTCGCGATGAAGAAGATTCGGATGATGAACCAGAATGGGTCAAGCTGGCCTATAAATCATCTATTCTTTCACGATCCAAGAATAGATTAAAAGATTATGAAGTATATTTGGATTCATTGGAACATGATTATAAAAATAATATCCAGTCGGCGAATAAGCTAAAGGAGAAGCCACGAAAACGATTCAAGAGTACTAATCCGGAAGCTGATGACGACAACTTTTTACCACTTGATTACTATAGTGATTCCGAAGTTAATAATTCAACTAAAGATGAAAATTCCAAGTTAACCCAAGAGATCAATCAATTATTAAATAAAGTTGATGGAAAGAGTACAGTTAATGAAGTTGAAATGGTTAATGAATGTCCTATTAATATATATTATTCATCAAGAACTCATTCTCAATTAAATCAGTTTTCCAACCAATTAAGACTAACCAAATTCAAATCATCATTTGAAGGAATAGACGAACGAATTAAGTATTTGGCACTTGGTTCGAGGAAGCAGCTATGCATTAATGATAAGATAAGAAATCTTTCGACTAATAATGATACGGCAATAAATGATGGATGTATTGATTTACAGAAATCAAAGGATGGTTGTGAATATTTACCAAAGGAGGTTTCATTAACTAAGAAATTTTCTGATTTAAACTTTACCAGAATTCATGATATTGAAGAATTGGGTGATATGGGAAATAATTTAAAGGTTTGTCCTTATTATTCAGTTAGAAATGGAATTGAAATAAGTGAGATTATATCTTTACCTTACCAAATGCTTTTACAAGACACAACTCGAAATATTCTTAATTTGAATATTAAAGATTCAATAATCATTATTGATGAAGCTCATAATATTTTAGACGTATTAACATCACTTTATTCCGTATCTATTTCAATAAATGACCTTGAAAGTATAATGAAATCTTTAAAGGTTTATATGAATAAATTCTTAAAAAGGCTAAATAGTGGAAATAGGATTAATTTATTAAAATTAATTAAAGTTTGCCAATTAATTATAAGATATATTCAAGAATGTGAAAAATCAAATACAACCAAATTAGGGAATGAGATATTTGTTGAAGACATTTTTAAGAATTCAACCGGTGATATGTTTAATGTTAATAAACTTGAATCATTTTTATCAAAATCAAAAATTGCTTATAAGATAGAATCTTACCTAGAAAAAGCCACTGAATCGTCATCAAGTTCTTCTAATCCATTATTATTTAAAATTGTTAACTTCTTAAAGAGTTTAACCAATCCAACTTACGAAGGTAAATTCTTTTGGGAAAAGAAGAATGGAATTACAACTATAAATTACATGTTATTAGACCCCAGTGGGATCTTTAAGGAAATCGTTAATCAAGCAAGATGTGTATTGTTATGCGGGGGAACAATGGAACCAGTATCTGATTATTTAAATTATTTATTTCCATTCATACCTAAAAACCAAATAAAAACCTTTAGTTGTGGTCATATAATAGCTCCTCAAAATTCAAAGGTATTCCCAATCGGAAAACACGAAGAACTGGATCTTGAATTTCTGTTTGAGAGAAGAGATAATCCTAAAATGATTATCAATTTGGGAGAGTTAATTATTAAAATAGCAGTGCAAGTGCCTCATGGGGTAGTTGTATTTTTCCCAAGTTATAAGTATTTAAATCAGGTATTAGATATCTGGAAGAAATCAGCTATATATAAGAGGCTTGAGCAAATAAAGACTATATTTCAAGAGCCTCAAGAATCTTCAAAAGTTGAACAGGTTCTTTCTGAATATTTAAAAGTAATTAAGCAAGAACACAATGGTGGTATACTTTTTTCAGTAGTTGGAGGGAAAATGTCCGAAGGAATCAACTTTTCTGATGAACTAGCAAGAGCCGTTTTAATGATTGGATTACCATTTCCTAATGCATTTTCAGGAGAACTTATTGCGAAACGAAAATTTATAGAATCAAATACAATCAAGAATGGTGGTTCAAAACAAGATGCAATAACAAACTCTAAGAATTTTTATGAAAATATATGTATGAGAGCTGTCAATCAAAGTATTGGAAGAAGTATTAGACATATTAATGATTATTCTATAATTTATTTAATTGATTCCCGATATAATTTACCAAGAATTCAAACTAAATTAAGTGGTTGGGTAAAGGAAAGATTGATAAATAAAGTTTATGACAGTAATGAAATATTAGATGAAACAAAAGAATTCTTTAATTCTAAATTAGTTAATAGACTAGATTAGTTTAAGATTAAGAATTTATAATGGAAACATAACATCACTTCTTAATACCCATTTCTCTCCTTCTTTTACTATTTCTCCTTCATGTTGTAAGCAATCATCCCCATGTTTATGTAGAAGAGCCATGCCCTTCTTAGGATGAATATTCAATGGTTTAGCACCTCTAACCTCGGGATAAAATATAGTTCCACCTCCATTAAATTCTTCACCTCCTGTTAAATAAATTAATAATGTCCATTTCGTTTTTGCATTACTTCCATTCTCCGTCAAACAATTGACAGATTCATCGTAATGCTTTCCAAAATGATGGCCCTTCTTATATCGATATATTCTTAATTGAGGATTTAATCCACATGCTTGATCGAAATATGAACGAAGATCACCATCATCATCAAATTCTGGATCTAATAATCTTTGTAAATACCTCCATAATGCAACAGATGAATAATAATCATTCAACGATACTCGATCATTAAATCGGGCAGCATAATATTTACTCTTTATAAGAGGTGTTGTCTCCAATTGTAAGTTATCTTCAAATGATTTAATTAATTCATTACAAAGTTCCTTGGTAAAGAATTTCTCAATGATAACAATTTGATCATCAATTATAACCTCCGGAATTGGAGTATAAAACTGTTGGGATGAAGTTTGAGCTAGATTAATGAACTTTGGTGGGAACTCATATGATGGTACATCTATTGGTTTCTTTTTTGGTGGCATGGTGAATACTTTATCAAAGACTTGTATAAATTTTATTTTATATTCACTAAAAGAAAGAAAAGAAAAAAAGAAAAGAAAATATCAACCGCTACCAATTACAATTTTTCTTTTAAAAAAGCTAATAATAAAAACTTTTATTCTATTTCTAAACTATATTACAACAGGGATTCTAAATGTATTAATAAACTATAAGTCTCTCTTGGCATTTTATATTGAACCATTCCAGCATAAATCATACAATTCTTTGCAATTTTCTTCAAATTATCAAGTTCTTGCTTTTCATTTCCAAGTGATTGATACCTTTTTGTTAAAATTGAATAATTTAATTGAGATATGGTTGTCATTATCATTATTAATAATGATGGAATCACTTTAATTAAATTGTCGTCCATATTATTGCTATGAATTAATTCACTTAATTTTCTAATTTTTAATAAATCATCCTTTGGATCAACTGGAAGTAAACCTAATTTATTAATTTCAATTAAAACTTGTTGAAAGTTCTTCTTTAAGAATAAATCTCTAATATCAATTATTGGTAATAAAGTATCAGTAGTTGATTTTTTATTAGGATCTATTTTATCTAGAATTGAACTATTCTTATTAAAGATATTAACAATATGACGAGAAAATAATATAACATTATTATCAATTGTATCAACAAATTCTTTTTCTGAGTTGGTATTTCCTGATAAAATTTCATAATTTCCACCCTGAATTATTGGTTTATCTAACTCTGTTGATGATAAGATTTCAGCCACAAGTTCATTGATTAATGATATAACAGTGTTATACTCTTGACATAATTGATATAATAATAACGCATCAAAAATTCTACCTTCTTCCTGACATTTATTGGCACTAATTTCAATAATTTGATGATAAAATTCTGATAAATTATCTAATTTGATTAATGATCTTTGTCTTTCTAAAATCCCGGGAATTTTGGAACCATTAATTTGATTAATTTCTCCTAATAACATTGAAAATTCTCGAGAAATTAAAATTAATTCTCTTAATGCTTCATGACATTTTGAAATTTCATTCTTTGAAATTGCAATTAAAATCAAATATTGACATGCTACTTTTGGATCACTAATTTTAAAGCTTCTGGTATATGAACCTAATAATCTACTAAAATTAATTTCAATTTCATTATTATGAACAATTAATAAATCATCTTTATTATTAAAACTTGAAACGTTTAATAAACCATAATAATTTAATGCAATTGCTAAATGAACTGCATCACATTCATTTATATTATCATAAGTATACTGAACTGCTAATTCATATAATCCTACTAAAATTAATGTTTTAAGATATAATGGATTATTTGATGAAGTATTAAAATTCTTTGGACCCAATGAAATAATTTTATGTTGTAAATTAACTAAACTATAATTATCAAATATTAAATCAGACTCATTCTGTTGTTCATTTATAAGTGATAAATGAAACCAAATCCAATCTTCAATACTTAAATTTAATGAAGATGGTAAATTTTTTTTACTTAGATCACATTTTCCAATAATTTTATAAACAGAATATTTAAATGGATCAATATCAATACTTTCATCATCAATTATAAACTGAAATTGTTGATTAAATTCAGAATGTAATCTTGTTAATAAATCAGTTGGCAATGAATGATTTTCACTTTCAATATATTTTTTTAAATAAATTGGAAAATTCAGATCAAATTTATTAAAAATATCTTTATTTTTAATGGTTAAATCTAATACTTCATTATATAATCCACTTCTAATTAAATAAAATATAAGTGCCCAAATTGGTGTACCATTAACATTTAAAGTTTTTGATAATAATGAATCATCCTTTATAATAATTTTATTAATAAAATATGAAACTTTATTTAAATTTGTAGGAGGTAAAAATTCTGATGATTTTTTATTATCTTTTAAATAAATTTCTTCCATATAATTAAAAAATTCTGATTCTAAATATTTTTTGCTACTTTTTATAATTGTAAATGGATCAATATTGGTAAATAAATGTTCTTGATTAATTTTTGAAAATTTTTCATTTGTTAATTCAATTAAAATTTTCCAAATTTCTGAAATTTGCTTTGATTTTAAATCATTTTGTAATTTATTTAATTCTCCTAAATTTAATCCTAATGGATAATTTTTATTTAATAATCTTGATTCATTTAATTGATAAATAATTCTGGCATGATTTTCAAATTTTTCTCGACTAACTTGTCTTGTATTATTTGAAGATTTTAATGGTGTTAAAATATTGTAACTTCCAGGAATTGATTTATTCCAAGTAATTGATTTAAATTGATTTGATTTCTCATTTGATTTCTTTAAACCAATTGATTTTCTTAATTCATCTCTTCTAACTTTCCAATCAATTGATATTTTAGAACTTATAAAATTATCAAAATCTTTTGAGGCTAATGATAATGATTGCTCAATAGTATTCAAAATATTTTCTTCCTTCTTAGCATTTAAATACCTTTCAAGATTTGTTGATGACGAAGCATTAATTGATGAAATCGAAGTTGCACCTGCAGTTGCTGTTGTTGAGGATGTTATATTTGGTGGTGGAGGTAAATTAATTGAATTTAATTCATCTTCAATTTCTTCGGCACTAATTCCACTTGAAGCTAATAAATAATGTGCCTTTGTAAAATTAACATTCTTTTTATCTTCAGATTTTCTTAGCTCATGAGATTTTCTTTGTAATTCTTTAAGTGTTAAATGAATTGATCCAAGATCATTATTATCAGCCTTTGGTAAATTATGAGCAGATTCAAGTAAATCTTTCAATAGCTTAGAATTAGATGTATTTATAGATGTTGGTAAAGTAGCATTAGATGTATTATTTGTATTTGTTGTATTATTATTATTATTATTATTATTATTATTATTATTATTATTATTATTATTATTATTATTATTATTTATTGTTGTTGTGGTTGTTGTTGTGTTTCCAAAAGTTGTTGGTGCGGTAGTAGTTGATGTAGTTGGAGGATTTGATTGATTGACACCAAAAGAAGGTACAGCAGAAGTAGATCCACCTAGCTTCAGACCAAACAATGACATGGCTTATATTATGAATTGATGAATCAAAGTTATTTAATATAATCTGTTTTGACAACAAACAAAATTAGCTAGGTTTTCATATTGTACTGAAAAAAAAATTATAGAAAAATATAATTTACCCGGCCATTGTTTTACCTCAGCAGCAGCAGAGGGTATAACTGAAAATTTTCATCATAATAAATAAATTTTTAACAAATCCTTTCTTTTCTTTTCTTTCTTCTTTAATTAACTTTGTCCGAAAGTTTTAATCCATCACTTAGACAGTGCAATGTAATGAATTTCATATGATTACCCGTTAGTTTAATCATCAGTTTTTGATGAATTTACTTTCAACTTTGTAATGTAATGAAATTATGTTAATCATTAAATTATTGCGATGTGTTGATGGAAAGAATAACTTGTATCTATTAAGAACCTGTCTGGAGATATTGATGAAAGAGAGGTGTCAGTGGATCCATATATTAATCTTTTATATAATATAAATATTATTATTATTATTATTATATTATATAAAGGTTTGTAAGAATTGTTGTGTAGTAGTAGCGAATTTATTATTGATCGTTCTTGCTATTATTTTTTTAAAAAACTATAGTAGTAAAATTATAAAAATGTCTATTAAATTATTATAAAAACTATTAAGAATTGAATAAAGAAAAAAACAAGCTGAATTGCTTTTATTCTAAAGTACTTTTATATAAAAACTTTTTGGTGATGACGGCGATAAAGCTATGATTTAAATTTATAAATCAGTTAAACAAACATCAGGAAATTCAACTTCTTCATTATTATGTAACCCACCAGCAAAAGATTCACGACATGACCAATTTTTAATTGGTAAGAACCAATAACCAAGAGCCCATACTAAATAAATTGCCATAACAGCAGAAACATAATTCATATTACCAGCACTAACTGGCATTGTGAATGGGAATGAAAAGAAAACACAAGCAAAGATTACCCAAAATACTGTCATAATATTGCAGAATAATCCTAAATTACCTAACCAAAATGGACCATGCTTAATATTATTTCTACCTCTGTATAATAAAGCAGCAGTTGGTACTAAATAACTTAATAATAAAAAGGTAATACAACCAGTAACCATGGAATTAAATGCAGCATCACTTACAAGATAAAGAACTCCTAAAACTGCAACCCAGAATGATGAAAATAAATGAGCATTTAATGGTACACCTAATTTTGGATCAACAATTGATAAATATTTTGAAAATGGTAAACCATTATCTCTAGCAAATGACCAACATAATCTGGTTTGCCAAGTATGACAACTAATTGTACAACCACAAGCAGTTAAAAAGATTAATACTCCAAGACAAGTAGCACCTATTTTATTACCTAATGCTTGATAATAAATATCTAACATTGGCATACCAGTATTTGATGAAGTAATGGCTTCTAAATTATTAATACAAAAGAACATGGCAATTGAATAAGTAATTGAAGTAACAAATCCAATAGTAACTGTACTCATAATTGCCTTTGGAATATCAGTTCTTGGTTTTTGGGTTTCTTCAGCTAAATGACAAGCAGAATCTAAACAACTAAATGACCAATTTGGATTAATTAATCCCACAATAAAGGCAATACCTGAAGATTTCCAACCAGTACCATTTTCAAATTTAGTAAATACAAATGAAGCTGGTTGATAATTACCTCTTGAAGAAACTAATACAGTAATAGTAATAACAACATAAGAAAATAATGAAATATATAAACATCCATTACCTAAATATGGTAACCATTTACCATAACAATTAAATAATGCAATAAATGCATTAATGATTTGAAAAATTACAAATAATTGCCATTTTTTAGCTTCATGAGTTGGATGATTTAAAATCCAAAATCCCATTAATTCTTGAGCAATTGCAATTGCCATTGAAGCAGATGTAAAAATTGAACCTGCCCATGCAAAAGTTCCACAAAGGTAAGCTAAGAATGATGAATATTTCTTGGGAGCTAAAACTCTTGACCATACATATTGACCCCCGGCTGAAGGAATTGCTGATGATAATTCAGATAATGTAACACCAATACAATATGAAATAGAAGCAATTATAATAATACCATAAACAATCATCAATGGACCACCGGATTGGATCCCGGTGATTAAGGAAGCAGATATACCAAACCATGAATTGGTTAAACCAAATCCAATACAAATAACGGAATAAGTTGAAAAAGTTCTCTTTAATGCTCCTTCCTTTTGAGATTTATTACTAAATGAATCTTGACTATCATCTTTTGCAAGGAAATTTTCATTATCTTCAACTTTATCAAATTGATAATCAGTTTTTTCTGATTCTGAAAAAGTTGGTTGTTGATACTTCTCAGTTTCAACGGGTTTAATTTCTGGTTGATGGCACCTCATCTTTATTTATATATATAAAAATCCAGATATGTATGAAATAGGAAAAGATATGAAGAAAAAGAAAAAGAAAAAAAAGAAGAAGAAGAAGGAAAAAGGAAAATAAACAGCAAATTTTATACAAATAAGGTTACAAGATCCTTTTAATATATATATATAAAATTTTATTTATCAAAAGATATGAGAGATCTTTGAAAAAAATTTTCATCGCATTTATATCTATACATATTTTTTATTTTATTATCGTGTGCTTTAATTTGTTGTAACATTTACGAAAATAATTTCTTTTTTTTTTTTTTTGTCGTGTACATTCTTACATTTATTTTTTATTATTTTTTATTATTTATTTTTATTACAAAATTGCATGTGATTCTTTTAAGAAAAAACTTTAAATTTCTTTTTTCTGTTGGGGTTTTGGCACATGTGCAAAATCACATGATTGTGTCACGTGGCGCATAACACGTGATGATGAAACGTTACATTTTTTCTGAATAATAACAGAGGCGGGTTAAAAATAATATGGAGTAAATCACGGAGATCAAATACCGAAGTCGTTATTTCTCCTATATATTTATACTACTCCTATTTAAAAATATAATTTCTTAAATATACCATGGCATGATTATTAGTTAATAATTGATAAGTTTGATATATAAAATCATATATATATATGTACTTAAATAATAATGAAATAGTTAAGAAATATTTATAAATATTAATATTATAATTATTTTAATGGATAAATTACCAAAATAAGCGAATAATTCATCCACCTTCAAAATTAAATTACATATTTGATTTTTTTTTAAAATTTTAATTTATTTTTATTATTTGGGACAGTACACTACCCCCAATACTCCAGATTTATTACCTAAATCGGTTCATAACTGTTTTAACAAGAGTCAAAAAGTTAAATATATAAACAGCAATATATGATATATATATATATTATATATTATTGGTTTTGTATCTCTGATTTCATGTCATAAACTATCGATTAGACTTAATAGATACTGACAATGATAACATTGTTAGTACCTATTATTATAAATAATTACTTGTCTTTTTTTTAATCCTTTTTTTTCCGATCAAATGGCCTCAAAGAATTAAATAAAATAAAACAAAAGAAGAAAAATTAAAAAGCAATCATAAATTAATTAGTATTAACATAATAATAGATTGAATATAAAATAAAATAATATAATATAATATAATGATTAAATGACTCATGTCAGATATATATATATTTACAATTTGACTTAACAACAATCAAATATTATATATATATATATAATAAATATTTATAATATATTTAATAAATATATGACTCGTGGTATTTTAAATCGTTTATTTATTTTTTATTCCGGTATTTTCCATTTATCTTTTATAACCAGCTCTCTCTCCAAAAATAAAAGGTCGTGTAAAGTAATCAATTATTTGTTATGTATGTATGTATGGATGTTTTATTGTTTTATCCATCATTCTTTTTTTTTTTTTTAATTAGTGGAGCTTACAAAAAAAAACAATTGAAAAAAAAAAAAAAAGAAAAAAAAAATATAGAGCATAAGAGACACTGACAGTGAGAGAGAGAGAGAGACTGAGCGACAGTGAGACAGACAAAGAAAAAAAAAGAAGTCTAAAAAAAAGAGAATCCCGAAGGGCAAAGGGTAATTCATTCTCTTTATTATATCATCAATCCAGTCATCAATCACAAGTCTTAAGAAGTAGAGAATAGAATAGAATAGTCTGTTTGAATCAATCCATATTTCATATTCCATTTTTTCATTTCTATTCCAAATCTACTTTCTTATTTCAATCAAACAAACAAACAATAAAAATAATCATTTAACACTAACAAACAGATTCATAACATATCTATATATAAAATATATACCCCATAAATCAAAATAAAAACAATTTTTGTTACTTTATTTTAACTTAAAGTTATAATAACTAATTATCTATAATTATTATTCAATATTATTCATTGGATTCCTAATTTGTTCTAATTTTAATTTGATTGATTGATAAATTGATTATTTGTCATTTGTTATTATTGTTGAAACTTCTTTTTAATATAAAATATATTCCAAATATATATACACACATATCAATATACATAAATGGCATCATCATCAGAAGGTGAAATCTTTACGGGAGGTGCTACTACTTCTCAACATATAGAAGCTCATGATGATGATCATTTTGAAACTACTACATTTAAATTAAAACGAACAAGATCTTTGGGATTGTTAGATGAATATATTGAACCATTTCAAAAACCTCAACAAAAATCAAATGATAATAATAATAATAATAATAATAATAATGAAGTTAAAGAAAATTTATCAATAAATACTTCAATACCTTTACATAATCCAATACCAGATTCTGGTTCTTTATCGTCACCTCCATTAATATTAGTTGAACCTACTCCAACCATAGCATCGGTATCAACAACATCAACATCGCCATCGTCAACCATCACAAATCAATCATTAACTTCTTCTACTTCTTCTCCTCCTCCAAGTATTACTGCATCAGCTTTACAACTCGAAAGTCCAGAATTAATACCTCATGATGATACTCAATTAGCCAGTGAACCTTCAAGACATGTAGATTATTTATCACACCAATGGGACGTGTCTGATATATCGAAATCTTGGAGATATATTATTCAAAAGAGAAGAGATGTTGCTGATGCAGCAAGATTAGAAAATGCTAGTTGGAGAACTTGGGCTCAAAGAAGATCAAATTTAAAAACAATTAGTCCCGAGGTGGTTAATTGGTCAAAGGATAGTGATGTAACTTGGCTTTATGGTCCAATATTAAAAGATTATGGTCCATCATCAGCCATATCATCATCTGAACAAAACAGTCATATTATTAATAATAATAGTAATAACAATAATAATAATATTAATAATAATCATCATCAACATAACCATAACCACCATCATCATCACCGTCATCATGATAATTCAAGACATCATTCAATAGCTTCAAATTCAGTCGCCGGTGATATTTCAATACCTAATCGTAATCAACCTCCAAAACCAATATTAAAAAGAAGAACAGTACAAGATATGATGATTAGTCATTCTGATTTATTAAAATTAAATATGGCATCCAATAAAATATATCAAAAGACCAGAGAACAAATCCAACAACAACGATTGCAGGAACAAGAACAAGAAATTCAATTAAAAATCCAACGACAAGAAGATTCTAATAAAGCTCCTGAATTTGATGATTATGATGCAATTTCTGCTAAATTAAATACTCAATATAATGGACAAAAATCTTCTAATGGTAGTCTTTCAAAATTACAAGATTTATTAAATAATCCCAGTCATAGTCAAGATCCCATCCAAACTTTTAATCTTTCAACTCCTTTGATTAAAAGTGCCAATGATCTTAATCCAGTTTCAAGTATTGATACCATAATTCTAAATAATCCCCTGGCTACGGTTGTTACAAGTACTGGTTCCAAGTCATTAGAATTACTGGAATCAAATAATGATTCTATAAATTCTAATGATTCAACTAATAATAATAACAGCAATAATAATAATAATAATAATAATACTTCTACTTCATTATTAACAACTACAACCAGTTCTTTAGCATCAAATACAAAAAGCAATAGTTATGAAGTAATCGTGAATTCTCCTCCTCAATCAAAAGAAGAACGTCATATTCATTTTAATGATGTTGTTAAACAATGTATTGCTGTAGATAATTTTGAAACTAATGATGAAGAACTGAATGTTAATTTCCAAGTACAATATTATGATAATGATAATGAATATAGTGATGATGATGATGATGATGGTATACCATATAGATCAAGTGCCAATAGAAGTAGTACTCCCTATACTAGTGACTATGATTATGATGACGACGACGAAGATGATGAAGATGATGATGATGAAGAAGAAGGATTTGTATTAAATGTGAAATCTCCTTCATTGGTGGCTTCCACTATTTTACCAGCATTATCCAATCAAAATAATAATAATAATCCCACCAATCAAGAAAATACTGAAGATAATGAGTCAATTTCAACCGATAATAGTAAGGTTTATAGAACTATTCAATTATTACCTTCAACTTCATTGAATTATGGATCAGATGAAGAAAGTGACGATGAAAATCCATATACTTCAAGTTTATCTCATAATGTTAATAATGAAGTTAGTAGAGGTTATGATTATTATTATGATTATAATACTGTTTATACAATTGATCCTAATCATGCAATTTATGGAGTTAATAATAATAATAAAAAGGATTCACCTGATGTTGTCGATGTACCGGAAAATATTGGAATTGGTTCGAGTTTTGATTATAGTTATAATTCAGATAATATAGTTCCAATTTTAAATCCAACTATTATTAATAATGGAATTATCCCACCAGTTTCAATCCCAATTTCAATACCGGCTTCGTTACCAGTCCCAATTGTACCTGTACCTGTACCTGTACCATCTTCTATACCTTCGAAACCATCGAATAATTTACCATTTCAATTAAGTGATTCTGAAAATTCAAGCGAAAGTGATGATGACGATAATGACGACTTTGGATTATCAATAAACACCAGATCTTCAAGTCAATCATTAGCCCAACAAGCATTTGGAAATTTAACATCATCTCATTATCCTGAAGCATTTGAAAATCGTCAACCCGTAAATATACCAGTTGCAAGTATAGCTCCCAATCATTCAACTTCATTTATATCGAAACAACCTCATTCTTCAAGTTCGTTATCTCATCTGTTTTTTGGAGCTGGCGGTGAAATTGGAGGAGGATTAACTAAACAAAAACAATCTTCAAGTACATTATCTGATCAATTTTTTAATGCTAATGCTAATATAAGTATAAACTCAAATTCAAATCCAACTATTCCACAAGATCGAAATATATATTCTACATCACCTTCTGATAATACTTTACAACGGACATTATCTAATACTCAAAAGAAAACATCTCCATTACCTCCACAAACTACATCTGAAAATGCATTTCTGGGAAATTTAACACCACCTCCAGTAAATGCGTTAGATGATGATCAACTTGAACATCCACAACTGTTCATTCCTCCATCACTCTCACAAAAGAAGACATTTACATTTGATGATTCTGATGAAGATGAAGATACTGATGGTGATGAAGATGAAGGATTTATGCATAATATTCAGAGTAAATCAAGTTATGCTGCATTATCACATGTGGCTAATCAAAATGGATTTGGTAATACTCCAACTAATGAAGATGACGATCAATCTCATCCAACTCTTGTGGGTCAAGCTAAAGGTTTGGCAAGTCATTTATTAGGTAGTTGGAAAAACAGTAGTAATAATAGCAGTAATAGTAGTAATAATAATCTGGATCAATGAAAAAGTTAAAAAAATATCAAAATGTCAAAAAATTGAAGTTGGAAAAAGAGAGAAGATGCTACTTAATGTAAACTTATCAGCCAAATATGATCTCATGTTTTGTTAGTTATAAAGTATAAATATAAATATATATAAATAAATACGTAATTAATCTTTTGTTATAACGAAGTATTCAAACAGGGCTGGGAAAAAAATGTGGTCGGGTTACTGCTCACATGTATGCAGGAATTTGTTTTTTTACCCAACTTTTACCCATCATTATTCTACATGATTAACTTGAATAAATTGATAGATGACTATTTAGGATTTGCTAATTTTTGCTTTCGCTAATATTTTTATAATATAATAATTTGGTTAATTCGATAATATATATTGTGGAATTTGATTTCCTAACAATTGTGTGTAAAACTCATTAATAATAAAATCCATCCAAACCAGGTCCCATTCCTTATCTATAAAAAATAATAAACCATAACAATAAATAATCAATAATAATAATACCAACCATGACATTTGGATGTAAAGGCATACGAGCGCAAGATATCATAACTTTCCCACTCCTACTAGTAACATTAACATTACCAAGTTCATTAACTATAAGAGGTAATAATAGCAATAATAATAAGAATGATGATGATGGCAAATGTGAACTAATAGGAACATTTTCATTATTGACTCAAGCATGTCTTGGTTTATTGTGTTTATCTTCATTAATCGTAAAGAGATTTTATGAGTACCCTATCAGAAGAACATGGCCAGTATGGTTATTTGATGTTTCAAAACAATTAATTGGTGCATTAGGTGTTCATATTTTCAATGTATTATTATCATTAATTAAATCACAGAAAAATAAAGGAATTGATAATACAGCAATGATAATAATATTAAATGATAATAATGATGATACTAGTGATGATTCAAATCCTTGTAATTGGTATTTTTTAAATATTGTTTTTGATTGTACTATTGGAGTTTATATACTTTATTTGGTATTTAAAGTGGTTAATAAATTCTGTAAACAATATTTACATATAACCCAAATCCAGTCAGGAGAATATGGACCAGATCCAAAGAAACCATCATTAAGAGCATATTGGAAGCAATTAGTAATTTATTTTACTTCATTAATGATTACAAAATTCATTTTGTATGGATTTATGGAATGTTTTGAAACTCAATTATTATGGATCACTGAACATGTTATATTAGTTTGGTTAGATAAATATCCAGAGGAAGTTGAAATATTCATGGTAATGTTTGTTGTACCCGTCATTATGAATATCTTGCAATTAATATTAGTTGATAATTTTATTAGAAATCAAGTTTGGCTGAGAGTTAATGATAGAATTCAAGAAGAAAGAATTAATGATCAATCGTTAATCGATGATGATGAAAGTTTACTTCGTCAAGAAATAGCCAATTTAATGAATGAAGAAACTAGATTATTAAATCCCAAGAATAAGAAAAAGAATAACGAAACAGATAATGTTAACATTCAAAATCAAATCATAAGGCATAGTGATAGTAGTAATAGTACAATTTATTTTGGTGAAAATGTAAAGAGTTATGGATCTCTGTTAAATAGTCCAGAGTAGAAAGAGAATATAAATACATATAGATTACACATTTTATTTATTCAAAAAATACATAATAACAATTTTTATTTTAGTAGACTTTTGTTTTTTGTCTTCTTTGACCTATGTACAAGTTATAAATGAAAATAATGAATATATATATGCGAAGTTAAATCACTAATTGGTTTCAAATCCATATCCTTTCATACAAGATTTATATTGTTGAATGATATCATTGCATTTACCACCTTCTTGACCATTAAATAAGAGACATTCATCTCTAATTTTCTTCTCATCAAGACAAACACAACATGGTTTGGGTTTAGGAGCTTCCTCTTTTTGGATATGACAGGCTGGAACGGCAGCAGCAGTTGTTGTAGACATTTCAATTATGGTGGAGTTGAAAACAAACGTATAATGTCTCTTTCTTTTTAATGAATTACTAATAGTTTTAATTCATCATCAGCTAATAAAATGTCGCGATTGGTACAAGAGAGAAAAATAGTGCGACAAATGAACATGAAATGTCTCCTTTATTTAAAGAACGTAAACCATAAAACTGTTTACCAATAACTTTTAACAACTTCTTGTCAAATAATTCAATTCCAATTTAGTGGTGAACCATCAAGTCGCATAGGAAGAGGCAATGTCTTCCAATTCCACCTTGAATAATTCCACTGCAACCATCAATCGAGGTTCACTTGATGGGAGTGAAAATGATAATTTAAATGACGACCTAGCGATTGATTCAGAAGTTAGTTCATTTATTTCTCAACCAGGTCCTAATTCCAATAAACATAGACGATCAGAATCGGGAGTATCATTTCGTCATAGTATTGATGTTGAAAGCAGTTTTCTGTCATCTGCTCTTTTCAATCAATTTAATCCGGATGAAAGTTTTGGTGTAAATGATGAATTATCACCTCTTGGTCCAAATTCCATTTATACTTTAACAATTGGATCTGACAATGCAAGAGCAAAACGTAATAGAGCACCCAAGAGTTCGGTTACTATAAATGGAGGGTTAACAACAGTTAACAATCTAAAGTATCCAACATATAAAGATATTCCTCAGATTCAATTACAAAAATTAAAACATAAAATTAAAAATGAAGAAATACTATCAAAATATTCTACTAATATTCTTCAGGAATATAAAAATTTCGAGCTGAGCTATAATAATTTAACAGAAGATAGTTTACAGAAGCTCACTAAAAAGAAGGAACAACATAATAATAAAGGTCACGATCAATTGTCAACATCTTCATCAATTGAAAATTTTACGTTTGAAGAGAGTGATGATCTAGACTCTATACCAAATGTGTTTCTAGATCCAAATTTTAGATTAGATGACCCAAGAATATTTAAACAAGTCATGGAAGGTGGTTCAACCACTTTAGAAAATGACCAATTAATTAATAATAATGTTCTTCAAGAAAAATTGCTGCATTACCTAGATATAGTAGAAGTAAATTTAATTAAGGAGATTTCTAAAACTTCAGATTCATTCTTCAATACTATTGGCGATATCCAAAATATGAAAGGAGAATCAGATGAATGTGTAAGTCAGTTTAAGATCATTCAGGAGAAAGTTGATTTATTACAAAAGGAACATGCACAAAAGGGAAGCGAAATCTTAAAGAAGCTTGCTGAAAAGAAAAATGTGGAATATTTGGAGTCTTCAATTATTCAATTGAAATATATTGTATCAGTATTTGAATTGGCTAATAAATCATATACAAATGGTAAATACAATAAATGCTTAACTGAAATTGTCATAGTTGAAGATTTAATTCAAGGAATTAGTTATGAACAACTCTCCGATGAAGAAATAGGTTCATTATATCCACGATTTGACTATCCTTTAATTGATCTTAGGAATTTGCCAGCTTTAGCTTATTTACGAAATGATTTACAAAGTCTAAAAGAAGAATGCTCAAAAGGATATATTAATGACTTTATCCAAATTTTACTTGAAGATTTACGAGATCATTATAAGTCTGTTCCAACTAAAGATACATTGAATAGAATCTATAGTTCAATAGACAAGAAAAAGAAATATCAATCAAAACCTTTAAATACTACTTATCAAGGCATAAAGGATGATACAAAGGAAAAATTAATTGACTATGTGAAAAATCTAGCCAAGGCTGGAAAATTAACTCAAGCATATACACTTTATCAAGATAGTATTATTACCGAAATAAAAGATATTATAAAAATCAATTTACCAACTTCAGGTAGTTCACAAAACGGCAATTACTTGGCAATTGATATGTCGAATGCCCCATCACGTTCATCATCTGATCCACCAGAATCAGCTGGTAATATACCAACACAATCAGGTTCAAATACGTCTACATTATCATCAAGCATAAAATCATTAACGCCAAAGGAATTTGAAAGCATGTTCACCACTACATATGCCAATCTTTCAGAATGTCTTCGTAGACTTACAGCTCATCAGAAATTGTTATTAGATATAGCATTAACTAATGTTTCTCCTGATATAACAAAAAATATTGATATTATGTCATTAGATATTTCAACAGCTATAAATAAAGCTATAGAATTAACTCAAATAAGGCTAACTAAAGTTATTAATGTTAGACTGGAGCAAACCGCTGATATACCTGTTTCATACTATCTAAGATTATATTCTATTTCTTCGGCTTATTTACAAGAATGCGAATTAATAAGTCCAGGTTACGTTGCCACCGGCGGAGGAAATTCGTTAAGTGAATGGTTTAAGCATCATATTAATTATTTTGTTCATAGATTTCATCTGAATTCACTCAAGAAATTAATTAGTGATTGTGATCATGAAGTTTGGAAAGAAATAACTCTGGCTGAAGTTCTTGAAGAGTATCAAAATATTATTAATGAAATAATTGGCTATTCTGATTTCATAGCATCGCAAGGTACGCAAGGATTTTCGGGTGCTAAATGGATGGACATTTTGGACTTTTATGAAGTGGATGGTGTAGAACCTGCTGAAAAGTCTATTAATAATGATCTCACAAAATTAACTATTGGTAAAGAGAATTTCACGATACCTAACTTAACTTTAATAGCATTGAATTCACTTCGAGACTATTTAATTATTTCAAAAGCATTTCCTAATACAGCTTCATCCATCGAAAATAATATTTTGAATTATTTTAAATTAATGAATTCAAAAACTTCTCAAGCTGTCTTAAATGCTGGTGCAACTAGAACTGCTGGTTTAAAGCATATCACGACCAAGCATTTGGCATTATGTATACAGGTTGTGGAATTCAACATTGCATTATTACAAGATGTGCAACGTATATTCGCTACTAAAGAAGGTTTACCAGTGCAGAAGGATCCAGGTCAAGCAGAAGAAGCAAGCTTTTCGAGAATAATAAGTAATTATAAGGATCATGAGAATGAGCTTTTCTCCAAGCTTGTTTCAATTATGTATGACAGAACAGTTAGTCGTTGTAATACTATAGTTGGAATAGATTGGTCAGAACCTCTTAAACACCCAAGGCAATGTCATCCATATATGGAATCGCTAGTCAAAGATACAACTACTGTTGCTTTACATCTTTCAAGATATTTACCAGAAATCATATGTTCATTAATTTTGCTGCAAATTTTTGATAATTATAAAAGGTTACTTGTTGAATGCTTTTGTACAAAACTAAAGCAATTTAAAGACTTTAATGAGAAGCAAATGGTGTTAAAGGATATTGATTTCTTTAGAGTTAAATTATGTGAACTTCCTGGTTACGGTAATTCTGGGCAAGTTATTTGGGAAAATGTTAATTCACTTCCAACTGAAGAGGATACTAAGATGGCTGAAATTATGAGAAAGAATATCGAAGGTGAACGTAAGCAGAATAGTGCCAATAATTCAAAGAAGAATTCCCTTGATATACCCGTGGAGATTAAAGACCAGGCGAATAATGAAGGAAACCCATCGGAGGAAAGCACGAAGGAAGTGACCGCTGAAGAAATTACGACAGAGCCTGTCTCTGAAGTCAATCATGAAGAAGTAACTGATTTGAAGGCTCCTGCCCAAGATGAAAATAAAGCAGATGAAGCTTTAGTAAAGGCTGGTGTAAATAATGAATCCACCAATGGAGAAAGCGTAGAGAACGCTCCTAAGGGTAAAGTAGAAAAGAATGAAGACCAACAAGTTTCTGATAAAGTAGAAAATGGAAAGAATGAGAAGCGAGACCCACAGCTTGCTAAACCGCAAATCAATGAACAGAAAGAGGAGACTACTGACTCATCAAAAAAAGCTAATGGTTCGGCCGAAGAAAGTTTAGCGTCAGTAGAGAAGAATTCCCCTAAGACAGAGACAGAGAATCCAAAGGATTCCGAAGAAGTAGACGAGGCAGGCAAAGCTGAGAAAGACAAAGTGGCCAAAGACTCTGAAGCAAAGGAATCAGATGATATAAAGGAGGAAATTAAGGAATTTGTCGAGACTAAATCTGATGCTCAAACCAAAGGAGCTGATGGGTCTAAAGATAAGGTTATAGATTCTTCGAAAGAATCTATTGATAATAATGGGTCTGCTTATAGAAATCCTGCAACAGTCGAAGAGCAGGAAAAAAAAGAAGAGGAAGTACAAACATCTGCCGAAGTAAAAGATATATCAATAGTGAAGGTCGAATCACAAAGAATAGAAGTAAATGGCAGTAAAGAAAAGAAGCAAGATAGTGTCACCGAAGAGAGTATCCTTGCCGACAAGGAAGAACCGATTCATGAAACTGGAGACTCTACCGTAGCTGCAGAAAATAATGTGTAAGGAAACTACTAAATAGAATAGAATGTAAAAATAATAAAATTAATATAAAAAAAATCTACGTAGATAAGTTGAAGTGACCTTCTGAATCCTTGGTAAAAACTACTGGATCTTCTGTTACTATTGCATCAATTAAATTATGAGGAGCTACATCAAAAGCAGGATTCCATACTGAAATACCTGGTGTAGCAATACCTACTGTTATTTTTTCACCAACCCCATTTTCAGTTAATACTGGCCCTTTAAGAGTTGTTAATTCATGACCTGGTCTTTCTTCAATAACAATTTCATCACCACTTACAGTATTTAAATCTATAGTTGTTCTTGGAGCAGCCACTATAAATTTTATTTTATTAGAACCTTGAATTGAATTAAAATAATTTGCGATGACTGATAATTGGAATGTACCAATCTTATTGGCACTATCCCCATTTTTAACTACTCTATCGGCACCAACAATAATGAATTTAACTGGAGCTGACAGTTGTTTAATACTCTTAGATTCATTTAAAGTTCTAATTAAAGCAGATACCATATTGTCGCAAATTAAAGTGAAAGGAATCTTTTCATAATCTAATTCATAGGTAGTTAATTTTGCTCCTTGATTGTATGGTCTAGTTTCTAATGGATAAATATGATCTAACCAGAATTCTTCGTTAGTTGTAGTTTCTTTTAATGATTCATAAGTTGATCTAATTATACCTAAGGCAGTACCATGACCTGAAGTAGCTAAAGAACCAGTGTTACAAATAGTTATAATTGAGAATGGACCTTTGAACTTTTCTTGTTTTAAAACAGATTTTATATAATTTAAACCATTTTCACCAATTTTAAAATTATTTGATAAATCATCTTCATACAATGACACTGAATAATTATAAATAATATCATAAACTTTTTCATCCACCAAGTCTGTAAGTTTAAAATTAGCGTCAATTAAAGATTTGATATCATTTAAAGCATTTGAAAGATTTACAGCGGTTGGTCTTGAAGTAATTAAATAATCAATCCTTTTAAATAATTCCGCAATTGTTTTATCATGACTGTTTGATTCCAAGTATGTATGAGTATCGACTACTATAGCAAACGAACCCACAATAGCAATGGCTGGAGCTCCTCTAACTTGCATTAATTTTATGGCTTGAAATGCATCATCAATTGATTTAATTGAAATATAGGAAGTTGAATAAGGAAGAAGTAATTGATCTAAGATATCCAAAGTTATAGATTTTTTATCAAACTTAATAGCTTGAAGAGTTCTTTCAGACATGATTATAATGAATCCTCTATCTATACAGACATATAATTATATCAACAATTGTGGATTCTTTGAAGTATTTATAATTTTTTGAAAAATTATATTGGTACCCTCCACGTGAATAAAAAAATTGGAATTTTTGTTTATAACAGTTTTTAATATTGGATTACATTTAAATAAATAATTAATAATATAATATAAGTTTTGTAACAAATTATATTTAAAATTATTTAATTGATATCATACTTAAATATAAACTTGAAAATAGAAAATAACATTAAAAATTTTAATTGGACATAATATCCATGGGGAAAACATGGGGACGCTGCCTCTCTTTGCTCAAATGTTTGGACACACTAAAAAATTGGGTTCCGATTTTTAGCATCCAAATTAAAACATTAAAATCATTATTTATTATTATTGTTATTATTTATAGTAAGAGATTAAAAGCTAAAATATAAGTCTACGTATGCCTTCTATTTCCCATTCTTCTTTAATTGTATTCCATTTACAACCTAATAATTTTCTACCTGTTATAGGACATCTACCTCCTTTATTTATATCAATAACGATCTCGGGTTCTTCTTCTTTCTTATCCGGTGGCAGTTTCTTTTCATCAGTAGTTTCAATATCACTTGATTCTTCTTCTTCAGATTCTTCTTCTTCTTCTTTTTCTTCTTGTTTTGTCTTATTCTTTGCTTTTTCAGCGACCACTATATGTGATTTTTCAAGGTAATGATATATACAAGAATAATCAAATACATATCCTGTTTCAATTATAGCAGGATTAGTAATTTCTTTTTTGCATATAGGACAAACATCACCCGACTTATATGGCTTCTGCTTTTTTAATTTTAATTTTAATTTCGATTTTTCCTGGTCTCTTAATTCTTTTGATTTTTCTCTTGATTCCTTTAAAGCTTTTGATAAAAATGAAGGGGGCGGAATATTAAAATCTAATACATTACCTTGATTTTTTAATAATTTTGAAGCAAAATCAGAATTATTCCACCATTCCAAAAACTTTAATGAAAATATAGCCACTGGGAAAAAGGTACCCAATATAATTTTAATTAATTTCCAAGATGGATTGGTAAAATTCCTTGAAATTAATCTTACAACAAATTCTAAAGTTGATGGAGGAGAAATCCTACTTGGCTTCTTATAATCAGGGGACCTTTTCTGAGGTTCATTCTTTGAGTAATCATATTGACTTAATCTAGAATAATTTATCTTAAAAAGAAAAGTTAAAAATGAGGGAGATTTTGAAGTTCCACTAAGGTATAGTATTGTAGTTAAGAAATTAGCAGCTCTGAGTGTACTTTGAATATAAGGAAATATTTCCACAAATTTCCTTTTAAATTGAATTTTGAGATTTTCTTCTTTAGTATTACTTTCATGAACATTTAATTGATTGGTAATATATTTTGTATACCAAATTTCATAGCAATAATTTAATTTTTCTGATATATAAGCTATACCTGTAATTTCAAATATTGAAATGAATTGTTGAAAACCTGTTAAGCTCCTGCTTTCTTCAATTAATGATGGGACTAATTCAGTTAATTTTGATGAATTATATTTTTTATTGTCTGATAATGGAGTTTGATTAACTCTCTTTAAACCATAAAAATTTTCTGTGAATGATCCTTGCCAATAATTAATGAAATACCATTCAATAAATGATCTTATTAATAAGTTTAATTCATCAAAATTATTATTAATTCTTAATAAATACTTTGGATACCTACTGGTATAATGAACTAAGATATATCTCAATGATGGTGATAATAACGCTTCTAATTGATTAGCCGAAATCAACTCAAATAGCGTCGGAGTATCGGCATCCAACCTAGATGCATCTAATGAAGAGTAGTATTCCATTATCTATCACTTGATAGGTTTACAGTTGTTGATGTGATTAATAATGAATAATATTCAAAATTTTATGAAGTTTTTTTTGTGGAGTACAAATACCTCGGGTCAAATTCACTTTTTTTTTCTTTCTTGAGACCAAAAAAATTATGACGGTCAAGATCAAGTTAAGACAAAAATAGCAATATTAAAGAAGAATTACAACATCAATAGAGGTATCGATCGACTTATCAGGTGGCAGGAGACATTCAAGCTTAAATTTATAAATTGATTGGAACAAACTATAAAGCTGTTAAAACCTTGATAAAATTCAAAGTTTTTGCAGCATGGATAATTTTGAATCTTTAACATCTATAATTGATGAATTTAACATTAAACAATCATGTCTTGAATTATTTGATATAGATTATAAAGATGAGTATCTTATTGTTTCTTGCGTTCCTAGCCATCATGCAGAAATGACGATGCCGGTTCTAAAAATCAACTCTAATTGTTTATTATACTACCATGATAATAATATAAATAATGATTCTCTAGTCGATGATATCTTTTCTTCGGATCAATCACAATTAAATCGAAATGATGATTCTCAATTATGTACATCGCCTATAATAATACTTCTTGAATCTAGTAATGATGAATTCAAATCTGAATTATCATGTACTAGTATTATTAATTCAGAAAATAGTGTTTTTCAATGTATTGATGATAGTTCGTCCATTATATTAGAAATTAATGAATGAAGGCTGCTTCTTTCTTTTATACGTTTGTTTGCTAGTTTATTTATTTATTTATGGGGTACTGTTAAAAGATAAGGATATATACATATATATATGTAAACTATTAAAAACTCAAACTCAAAGATGGCTCAACTTGCAATAATCTTGTTTCTAATTTATAGTTATTTTTGATAAAGATTTCCCAACTTGATAAATTAAAAATTTGATAATCACCAAATTCAACTGATGGATCATTACCAGGAACAGGTGGTGGCGGAGATATATTATTAGAAGAATTAATTAATTTTCTAACCCAAAAGAAATAATTATTTGATTTATTAATTGAAGGACTTGTAATTGGATTTTGTCCAACTTCTTGTAAACGATATGGCTTCCAACCTAAATTAAATAAACTTGATTCAGCAATTAAACTTTCAACTGGAGTTAAACCATAATAAAATCCATAAAATAAAATACTAGTTAATTCGTTGATCTTTTGAACATCGGAATTAGGATTAAATTTAAAAATTTCTTCTATAAAATTTTCAAATTCATATTGCCCTCTAATTTTATTCCAACCAGCTTGTAATTTCAAAAAATGAGCAGGATAATTATTTATACCTTGCGGGAAGAAAGGCTTTGTGATTGGTATAGTATATTGATTGTATTCAGTTGATTTGATACCATTAATATTATTCTCTTCTTGTTCAATTTCATGCTTATTTCCATCTAATAATAATAATTTAGAATCATTTGATTTATTTCGTTTTGAAGTAAATGAAATAACTAAATCTTGCATACCAGGCGGTAAACTAACTAATTTCATATCACTAAATAGATTATATTCAACATTTGAAATTCCAGATTCTTTTAATATATTTGAATATTTAATAGTATCTTGTTCTTGGTGTTCATGAACTAATTTATATTGTTCGTCAATCTTTTCTTCATGATGTTGTTGATGCTGTTGTTGTTGTCCACCTTGTTGGCGTTCTTGCTCTTCTTCAATACTTGATATGGAAGTTCCATTACTTACAGTACTAAATGGCTCAGGAGATTTACTACTGGAAGAACTGGAATGGTCGGCTAATCCTGCAACTGCTGCTGCTGACCATTTAATAGTACCTACTGGTTTGGAAGGAGTTGATGCAGGTTTTAGAGTGCGGACAATGGCTGGGCTTGCTAATTCTGGACTGATAACTTTCTTTGGTTGAGGAGATATTGATAAATGAGGTGGAGGTGGGATTGAATGATGAATTGGAGGTGGCTGTGGAGGATGAACAACTTTAGGATGAGAAGTAACGTTATTTTGATTATGAATTGAAGGTTGATCTATTGAATCTTTCTTTGGAGGTATAATTTCATTATTATTATTATTAGTAGTAGTAGTAGTAGTAGTAATGTCATTATCATTTATTTCAGAATAACTATTCTCTTCTTCGATTATAATTGAATTAAAAATATCATCATATAAAGCAACATCAAAATCTTCATTACCATTTGATTCAATATATTTTTCTAAATCATCCTTAATTACCCAACAAACATTTACATCGGATAATTTATTTGATTTAATTAATTTAATAATTTTTAATAATTTTTTATTATGAAATTTATTTGAATCAATTGTTGATTGAATTTTTTCCTTTTTATTCTCAATTATACTTAAATTATTTTTTCTTAATTTCTTTTGTGATAATTTATCGAATTCATTCGATAATCTCTTGGTTTGATTTGTTAATTGAACAACATTATCCTTTAAAAATGTTATAATTTCTTGAGATTCAGGTCTTAAAAATTCTTCATCATCATCATCTTCATCATTTGAACCAAATTCTTGTAAATCTTCATCTTCATCTTCATCACTATCGTCATCTTCGTCATCATCATCATCATCATCATCATTATCACCTCGGTAACGATTTTCCTTTGATGCCATTAAAATTGATTGATTTGAAAAAGTTTTTAATTTTGATGATCGTTCAACATCTTTATAAACTTCCATAGCTTCTTCTATTAGTTTTTTATTATCCATTAATTTATTTGTTAATGAAGTTGATGATGGTCCTAAAGTCTTTAATACATCATTTTGATGCCAAATTTTAATTTGTTCTCTAAATTTTTGAAGTCGTTTAATTTCTTTCTTTAAATCATTTTCTAGTTTTTCCTTCTCTCGTTGGTTATCACTATCATCCTCGGTATTTATACTTTCGTATCTTTCATAATGATAATTGAATTCATGTAATCCTTCTTGGATCTTTTTAAATATTATATCGATATCTCTATAAAGTAATTATAAGGTTAGTAACTGAAACATAAAATATAAAACATTGCCCCAAATGGGGACGACATGTGAAGTGTAGTGTAGTGAATGTATACATACTTCTGTAGTTTCCTATTAGACATGATGATTGATATGATTTAATAGTATTGTTATCTAGATAAATACTTGTGAATATGTAATGACATTCAGTTTCAAATATCTCTTCTGTTTTCGATTTGTCTCTCTCTTCTGCTTCGTCTCAAACAGTACGCCAAAAAAATTTTTATTTTATTTTTTTTTTTGCTTCTGTTACAAAATATTTCACGTGATATATTAATTACATAATTAAAAAAAAAATGAATATTTTGTGCTCCAAAAACGGACAATGGTCAAAAAAAAAATTGGGGCAATTATTAATTATTTATTATTAAAATATGATGTAACTTCGATTTCTTATAATATAATGCATTTTAAATTTTGATAAATTTTTAATTATTTATTTATAAATTTTTATCATTTTTTTTTTATATAAAACAATTTTTCAATTTATTTCTTGTTCTTATTCTTTTTCTTTTTCATGAAAAAAAAATTTTTCAATTTTTGTTTGAATATTATTTTTAATTAATTTGTCAAGATTAACTTAATACCAAATATCCATTATGAGTAACCCTGAAAAAAAAGTGTCAATCACTGAGTCAATCAACAGTTCAATCCCTAATGAAAAATCATCTGTGGATCTGCCATTAGATGATATGTATGAGTTAGAAGGTGATGATGATATTTTACATAAAAAGATGAAACTTATAAATGATGCTATTGATGAAATTGGATTTACACCTTATCATTTAAAATTATTTTTTCTTAATGGTATGGGTTATTGGACTGATACTCAATTAACTTATCTTGAATCAAGTGTTCGTACTTTTATAAATTATCAATTTGGATATACTTATGCTATATCAAATGAAATGTTAGCGGCAGGATTATTAATTGGTGCTTTATTCTGGGGTTTCTCTGCTGATCTTATAGGTAGAAGAACTGCATTTAATCTTTCATTATTTCTTTCAGCAATATTTACAATTTTAACTGGTGCAATGAATTCAATGGCAACTTATTGTTTATTTGTATTTTTAAGTTGTTTTGCTGCAGGTGGAAATTTAGTATTAGATACTTGTGTATTTTTAGAATTTTTACCTCATAAAGATCAATGGTTATTAACATTTTTTGCATTTTTTTGGGGTATAGGTCAAACTATTGCAGTTTTATTAGCTTTTGCATTTTTACCAAATAATTCATGTGAATCTGCTGAATATTGTCCTTCACATATTAATAGAGGTTGGAGATATGTTTATTATGTAAATGGTGCAATTGTTTTATGTATGGCTATTGCTCGAGTTTCATTTATAAGTTTAAAAGAAACTCCTAAATTTCTTATTTCTAATAATCGAGATGAAGAAGCTATTAAAGTATTACAAGAAATTGCTGAAAAATATAATCGAAAATTTTCATTAACAATTGAACAATTAAAGGATTTAGGTGAAATTCAATCAAATGATGATTATAGAAAGCATAAAACTTTTAAAGGGATTTTTACATTAATTAAACATCATTTAAAAATTTTATTTTCTAATCGAAAAATTGCTAGATCAACTATTTTAGTATTTTTATCATGGTTTTTATTAGGTATTTCTTATCCATTATATTCTTCATTTTTACCAATTTATTTGGCTACTAGAGGTGCAAATATAAGTGCATCAACTGTTCATGGGGTTTATCGTGATAATTTAATCAGTAATGTATGTTCAATGGCAGGACCATTTATTGCTGGAGGATTAATTTATTTTTTTCCAAGATTAGGTAGAAGAGGTGTATTATTTATTGGAGGAGTATTAGCTATGGCATTTTTATTTGGTTATACAGCCATTAGAACCAGGGCTCAAAATGTGGCACTTTCATCAATTTCATTTGCAACGATTTATATTTATTATGCTGTATTATATGCTTATACACCTGAAGTGTTACCATCAGCAGCAAGAGCTACTGGTAATGCCTTAGCCATTGCATCAACAAGAGTAGCTACTTGTATTGTACCGGTTATATCTTATTTCTCTGATACTAGTTCATCAGTTCCAATTTGGATTTGTGGATCAATCATTGGAGTTCTTGGAGTATTGGCACTTTTGTTTCCATTTGAACCATCAAAAGTTCGTGTGGTGTAGAAGAAAACTTTTTTTTTGTGTTTTCCTTTTAAAGTTATCTTTTGGTTAAAATATGGTATTATTCATAAATTCTTTTTTTTTTTTTAATTTATTTTTTACATTTGAATTATTTATTTCTTTTAATTGCTATTGTTTTCCCTTTATTTCTTATTATACTTATTATACTTATTATACTTTTTATTATTATTATTATTATTATTATTATTATTATTATTATTATTATTATTATTATTATTATACTTTTTTTATTATTTATGTACCTTGGTGGTCATGTGATGTTCGTCATGTTACTTTTCATTGAATAAATTAGATACATTGTATCTTATAAAGAAATAACTAATAAACAGTTTAACTATTGGTTAAAACTTGAGAATTATTAAATTAGACTTTAGCTAATATTATTTTCGTTTTACGGTACCCTTTAAAAAATTTATTTAATTAAATATTGGAATTTTAAACTATTTAAAAAAATTTTAAAGCTAACTTTATCACTTTTTACGTGCCTTTAAATCTACCAAGTATTAAAAATACGTGATTGCTTTATGTGTATGTATATATATATTATATGATACATACATAAAGTCACAGAAAATGAAATATGTACGTCAAGAAATCAAACAAGAAAAAAAAACAAAAACAAAAAAAACACAATGATATTTTTTTCTTTTACATAATAAAACATAAATTAAAAATAAATTAAAAATAAAAAATTAAAAATAAAAAATTAAAAAGAAAAAATTAAAAAGAAAAAATTACAAATAGAGGAGAATATAAAATGAGATCTTTAAAGTTTTAAGTTAAGCCCTAGATTTGAAATTTAAGGTGATGCCTTGCTTAACCATATATTTTTTTTGTTTTTAAAATTAAATTAATTTAACGAGAGATAGAGATAAAGACACACAGAGAGAAAGATGGGCTTAGATAGATTATTTGTAATGTTATAAATGATAATGTTTTAATACAAAGAACGTATTATTAATATTATTATTTGTTATTATTATTTGTTATTGTTATTGTTATTGTTATTGAAGTCAATAAAATAACAATACATAATATATATAATATATAAATAAATATTATATATTATTATTTAAATAATATGATCAAATAATTGATATCTATTGGTTTATAAAATAAAAATGTGGTAATTTAACACAAAAACACGAAGAATGAAATTTTTAGTAAAAAGGACACGAACAAATCTTTTTTTCTTAATTAATTAATTTTGGGAAAAGGATCTTTTTTAAAAAAATTTTATATACGATTTT
The DNA here is from genome assembly GCA_030563665.1 of Scheffersomyces broadrunensis. Lineage (NCBI taxonomy): Eukaryota > Fungi > Ascomycota > Pichiomycetes > Serinales > Debaryomycetaceae > Scheffersomyces > Scheffersomyces broadrunensis. Next base: position 93,714 of record JAJMJS010000032.1, on the reverse strand, counting down.
TTTTTTTTACAACAACAACAACAACAACATTCATCGTCATTATTCAATCATATTACCCAATAGTAGTTCTTCTTATCATCATTCAATCAATCATAAGATACTACACTTAACTACTACTATTTAATACCCTTTGATCAACCCTAATTTAGATACGTCAGCCTCATAGCTTATCTTATCTGTTTTTGTTGAAAGTAGTTTTCCCTTCTTTTACTTAATTCGTCACCCCTTATTCCTGAGTCAATTAATCAATCAATCAATCAATCAATCAATCATACCCTTTATTTACCAAATATCTACACTCGTTGCTTACTACTAATATCTTATCAACAACTAGCTAAATAACATTATTTTTTCTATTATTTTTTTTTGCCTTTTGTTCATATATATATAGATCTTTCATCGTTAATCATTACATTTCATATTAACCACATCATACAAAAAGGTTACTTTATATACTTAATTTTATAAGTCCCTTAATTGCATTAATCAACAATAACAATAATAACAATAACATATTCATTTCTTATATTTTCATTCAACATTTTATTATTATTATAATGATAGCTAGAAAGAATAAAATTATTATAGTTGCAAGTGTTATACTTGTTAACTTATTTATCCTTATTAAATCAAATTTCTTTGGATCTGAATTCTTTACATCAAGATTTGGTTCCTTAACTAATAAAGGATTATCACCTATTTCATTATCACCCTATACTCTTAGAGGTTATCATCATGATTCAAATAATAATTTTATGGTAATTCAAAAATATTATGATACTCATTTATTAGATGAAGCAGATGATGCAAGTCATTATTGGAAATTTATTAATGCTGATTTCCAAGATTCAAAATCAATTAATTATAATATAAAATTAATTAATGGTTATGATTATAATGTATTAACTGATGAACAAGATTCAATGGTAAATTTATTTACAAATTCAACTTATATGGAAAAAATTGAATATGAAGCACAATTCTTATTTCATTTTAAAAGATTTATTCAAGATTTATTTAATGATTTAAATGATTGTAAACCTTCAATTGGTGGTATTAATAATGAAGAACATTATAAAGCTTCATTGGAAGAAAATAAATTTCATAGTGAAAGGAAAGGAAAAATCCCAGTTTATGGTGGTCATTTAAGAGAACAATATTTAGAAGATCCAGTTCGTAATAAAGAATATTTATCATATTTCTTTAGACCAACAAAGGAAGAAGTTGTTTCATTAACTGGTTCTCATAATAAATTTATGGATAAAATTAAAAATGATTGGCCTTATGATCTTATTAATAAATATAATAAATTTAATGATTTTATGAAAGGTGATGGTTATGTGTTTTTAAGTGGTGGAAAATATGATCAATTAACTTTATTATCTATTAAAACTTTAAGATCAAATGGTTCAAAATTACCCGTTGAAGTTATTATACCTTATGAACAAGATTATGATTTTGATTTTTGTAATCATATTTTACCAATTTTAGGTGGTAAATGTAAAATTATGACAAAATATATTCCAGAATCAATTATTGATCATATAAAAGGTTTTCAATTAAAAAATGTTGCATTATTGATTTCATCATTTGAAAATGTTATGTATATGGATTCAGATAATATTCCAATTAAAAATCCTGATGTTTTATTTGTTAATAAACCATTTATAAATAAACATTTAATTATTTGGCCTGATCTTTGGAGAAGATCAACTTCTCCATCATATTATGAAATTGCTGATATTAAAGTTAATTATGATAAGAAAATTAGAAATAGTTATTTTGAAAATGATAAGAGAGGTTTATCAACTCTTAAAGATTCATTTTCTTTGCATGATACTGAAGGTACTATGCCTGATCCTTCAAGTGAAACTGGTCAAATTTTAATCAATAAAAAAGTTCATTTTAAAACTTTAATTTTATCAATGTATTATAATTATTATGGTCCTGATTATTATTATCCATTATTTAGTCAAGGTGCTGCAGGTGAAGGTGATAAAGAAACTTTCTTAGCAGCTGCTCATAAATTAAAATTACCTTATTATCAAGTTAAAGAATTTAATCGAGAATTTGGTCCATTAACTAAACTTCGTCGTCATGAGGTATTTGCTATGGGACAATATGATCCAATTGTTGATTATATTCAATCAAAAGAAGACGATAAAGAATTATTAATAAGTGATGAATTAGTTAAAAAGAATCAAAATATTGATTTGGATGATACAAATCATGGAGATGGTGAAATTGATTACTCATATAATAAAAAACCAATTTATGCATTAAATGATAGAGATGGTGATAAAAATAATTATAATTTTCATGTATTTAGATCATCTAATTTATTTTTCTTGCATGCCAACTGGCCAAAATTAAATCTTGTTGATTTATTTCTTAATAATGCTCATGGAAGAGGTTGTAAAACTAGTAATGGAATCAGAAGAAGATTATATGGAAAAGAATTAATGAAAGAATTAAGTAATTATGATTTTGAATTAACCATAATGAAAAATTTACAATGGTGTTATTGTGGAGTTCCAAATTTAAGAATTAGAGATGTTCCAGCTTGGGGATCAGATGATAGAAAAAGAATTTGTGAAGAAATTAAAGAGCAAATTGGTTATTTGGAAAGTTCATCATTCTAATATCCAATAAATAAACAATAATCGTAATAATACTAATAATAATAAAAATAAAAATAATATATTAATCAAATTTGTAGTAGCTTTTATAGAAAAAATCTTTTGATATTAATAAACAAATGTTTTATATTTAAAATAAAATAAAAAATTTAAAGGCAAAAATCTTACAATGGAATAATTGCACCGGTATTATCCCAGAATTTTCCTGAATCTTCTCTTGTTAAACCTTCAATAAGGTTAGCAATACCATTTACACTTTCTTCTTTACTAATTAACTTTGATTTTACAAGTTTATAGGCTTCTGGATCATCTGATTTAAGTTGTTCAAGTGAATCAGAAGCCATATCAGTATCAACCACCCCAGGATGGAAAGGAATAACAATGAAATTTTCATGAGCCAACTCATTATTTAATTGTAATGCAGCATAATTTAAGGCAACTTTTGATTGACCATATGCTGTAGTAGGCATTGGCCAAAAATTAGTTAATGAAGCTGCATTTGAACTGGTGAATATAACTTTTCTGGTTGATCTTTTTAATAAATATTTATAAAGTTGTTTAAAAGTTAAAATTGGACCTAAAGTATTGGTTCTATAATGATCAGACCAAGTCTTTGATGAAGTTTGTAAAATTGGTTGAACTGGTTCTAAAATTGCAGCATTGGAAATAAATGTATCAATTTCTTGAATATTTAACTCTTTAAGTTGAGAATCAAGAGTTAAAATCGATTTTTCATCACCAATATCTAATTTAACAATTTTAATGTTGGAATTAATCCTTGATAATTCTTCTAATTCTTGAGATCTGGCAGGATTACGGGTAGTGGCAATAACAATGTTTGATGGGTCTAATCCAGCGAATTTCTTGACTAATTCAAGTCCAATACCACGATTACCACCAGTAATAAAATAAGTTTGTCCAGTCATAGTGTCTGTTAAAGTTGTTGTTGATAATTAATTATTTCAATGATTTTGGTAATAAATTGAGACAAATATTGAGGAAAATTCCATGTTAATTTATACTTCAAGAAACATTCTCAAGACCACTTTGATTTTACTAAGTTTTAGTAAGTTCAAAGATCATAGTATCATACATGATTCGTTTAAATTCCGAAGTGATTTGTTATTTGTTGCAAAAAAAAAAGAAAAAAATTTTGTGATTCACAGTTTCTTTATAAATGTTTAAAGATTAATAATAAAGTGCGTATAAAATCCGAATTGATTAATAATTTTTTATTTTTTATCTTTTTTTTTTTTATTTTTTTATTTTTTTGCGCTTGCCGTATGTGATTGTTCATGAATTCCTTTTCTGGTTTTATAGCCAAGCAATTTTATATACAAATCACATTCGGTGATTGCTTTAATTACAATTGTATTGATTACTAAAGAAATATATAATATATATATATATATATATATATATAAAATTAGAAAAAAATGAAATCAAGGGGTGGTGAAGAATTATTCTATTTCAGTTTTCTAATTTTTTGTATTTAAAAGATTTTTCAATTTTGTTTTTTTTCGTATATATATGTGGTTTATACTTGAAGAGAAATACATTTATGTACGAATAACCTGCTTTAGCCAATCAGGTTAGACAGAGTGGGACTCAAGGTGTAGATGGCACCCAATACCCACTAAAACTCTCCAAACTTATTTTAGTGGTATACTGGTCCTATATATAGCCTTTTACGACATTTTCGATCACGTGCATATTGCCCATTATCATCATCCTGACCATATTTTTTTGTATAAAATGGAGGGTTGGCCGAGTGGTCTAAGGCGGTAGACTTAAGATCTACTGGACTGTGTCCGCGCGAGTTCGAACCTCGCATCCTTCATTATTTTTTTTATTTTTATTTTATTACAATCAAATTGTAATATTTTTTTATCTACAAATACACTTTATTTATTAGTAAAAACTTTTTATATTCATTCCTGTCTATTTAATGCTACATACCATCTTCATCTTCAGTATCTGAACTTAATGACCCGTCACTATCATCTTCATCATCATCACTTTCATCTGATGCATCGTCCTCATCATCATCATCTTCATCCATATCTTCATCTTCGTGATGACTACTTGCACTGCCACTATCTTCATCATCATCATCTTCTTCATTACTTGGATTAACCGATGCCCAATCAATATAATTTTTCTTAACGATTTCTTTTGATAATGGTAATACTAAAGGATCAAAGGGGAAATAAGCTTCTAAATCTAAAAATTCTTGCTTTTGTTTAAAATTCCCAATTGATGATGGTAATGATGAAGAGGATGATGATTGTTGTTGCCCATCTATAGCTTGTAACATTCTTTCTCTTTTATTATGTTCAATTATTGAATAACAATAACAAACATTTAATTTTGTAGCAATTTTTGCAAATATATAAGCTACTGTTTCATCACAAAATTTTAAGGGATTAAATTTTGCAATTATAACTCTTTGAAAAAATTTATCAATATCACATTCCCATTCTGAATTATTTTTATTATTATTATTATTAGTAGTAGTAGTATTATTAATAATAATATTATTATTATTATTACCTAATAATTCAGTTTTATATAATAATTTATAACGGAAACAAAATATATAAATTAATGCTTGAAATGATGCATAAAATAATTTAAATCTTTCCATACCTCCCACATTATTATTCAGATGTTTTAAATCATTTGTATCAGTTATAATTTCATTTTCTCGTTCAATTATATATTTATTAAGCCAACCAATTAAATAACTTATTATAAATATAACTTGATGTCTTGATAAATTTTTAGCTCTGGCAATATATGATGATAAATATTGAATTGATTTTAATCTTTTTTCCAAGATTTCATTATGATTAAATGCAATATCAATTAACATGACTAAATATGAATCAGCTAATTCTGGTTGATATTGAGTTATATGAAATAAAATAAATTGAATCAGTTTAGTGAAATGAGTTGGTAAAATATGAGATCTAAATAATGAAGTTATAGTATTAAATAAGGAAATTCCATTTCCATTATTAATTTCATCAATTGTGAATGATTTCGAAGTTTTAATCAATAAAATTTGTATTATTGAATCTAATTTTGACAGTAAAGATACTATATTTGCCGTTGAATTTAATGGATCAATTATATATTCAATACCACCATCTTCATCATCATCATCATCATCATCTTCTTCTTCTTCAACATTCTCATCCTCCCCTTCTTCCTCATCATCATCATGTTTATTTATTGTTACATCTCCCTCATCTTCGATGATTTGTTCTTGTTGTTCCTTTACATCACTATTAAGTAATTCTTCAATTTCATCATCATCTAAATCATCCAATTCATTTTGTAATTCAACATCTAATTTAATACAACATTCAATTATAAGTTGCCAAATATTGAATTGTAATTCCGGACAATAATCAATTAATTTCATAAGATTACTAATATAATTAATTAATTCTTTAGTTGAAGTTGATAAATGATGAGGGAAATGTTTTTGTAAAATTTGAGGAATTGAATTTATACAAGTTGGTATAAATTTAATTATTTTATTTAAAATTTCATGATGATTTATAATATTATTTAATGAATTTGGATCAAATTTTAAAAACTCATTTATTAATTTATTTATAACATCATTTAAATATTTTGGTAATGATGAAACTAAAACGCTTAAAAAATGAGAATATAAATTTATAAATAATTCATATTGTTGAATATTCTTATTCTTATTATTCTTATTATTATTTATTTTTAAATCTAACCATTTATAATTTAAAATAGCTGATATTAAATATTGACATAATTTATTATCTAATTTTGATATGCTTGATATTAAATTTTTTAATACAATATTAAAATGGTTTAGAGGGATAGCTTCTCGATGATTTATTGGAAGATTGATTCTTTCAGTTAAGGTATTGATTGGTATAGGATCATTCTAAAATAGTGTTAGTTAGTATTTTCAAAACCAAAAAAGTTAAAATTAAAATTAAAATTAAAATTAAAATTAAAAATCTTTTTTTTTTAAAATACTTACTTTATCTAATGAATCAAAAGCTGATTTAACAAAGGTTGAATACATCTTCTCTGAAAAATCACCATCATTACCATTAAGTTGTGATGATGATAATGATGATGATGATAATTTGATTTTTTTATCTATACTTGATGATGAAGGTATAGATCGTTTTCTACTTATGATTGGTTGTTGTAAGGGCATTATCATTTTTTTTATAGGTATATATATATATATTATTTTTGAATTAGATTCTAAATAGGTGTATATTTGGATAATTATTATTATTATTGGAATGGCTCATAAAGGGTATAAAAGGATCTTCTTCTTGACTATTCAGTTCACTTGATTATATTTATTTTATTTATTTATTCCTTATGTTTAATTCCCTGTTGTAAAGTAAAAAGGATTACAAAGGGGGAAGCAGAGATGGTTTTCTAAAAATTTTTTTTTTATTTTTTATTTATTTAAATGTCGTATGCTGATTTTTTATTTTGTGTGGCATTAAATTAATTAATTACACTCCGACATTACAAACCACAATCACATATTAATATACATTGATATAAGCATATCAATTATATTATAATATAATATATCATATAATATCAATCAACATATCATGTCAATCGAATCAATTCAAGTCCATCCTGTTGCATTATTAAATATATCTGATCATGCCTCCCGAATTATCACCAAGTCTAATAATAACAAATATGGAATTTTATTGGGAAAATTATTAAGTAATAATAATACAATTATTAATTATACATCATTTGAAATATTAATTAATCCCACTGATGGATTGATTGATGGAAAATATATTTATAAACGGTATCAACAGTTTAAAACTGTGTTACCTGAATATTCAATAATTGGATATTATAAAATTATTATTAATAATAATAATAATAATAATAATAATAATAATAATAATAATAATAATAATAATAATGAAATTAATATAATTAAATTTCTTAATGAATTTATTGAAATTCAATATATTAATATAATTTATAATCCAATAAATTCATTAATTGAAGGATATTTACAATCAATACCTATTAAAACTATAATTATATCTAATGAAATTGAATATATTGCTACATCCACCATGATTAAAAATAAAAAATATTTCATTAAACAAAAGGAAATCAATAATAATGATCAAGAAGATGAAAATAATGAAGAGGATGAAGATGATGATGATAAATTTAATCAATTATATAAAATAATTAATATATTACAGGATAAAATTGAAAAACTATTAATATTTTCAATTTCAATTAATGAATCACAAAATTTATCATTATTAGAAAAGGTTAAATTAATTGATATAAATAATAAGATTGTATTGATTAGTAATAAATTAGTATCATTTAAACAAAATAATAATAATACTACTACTACTAATAATAATAATAATAATAATAATAATAATAATCAATTAAATTTAAATATTTCTCAATTAAGTTTATTAACTGATCAAATTTATGAATTAAATAATTTAAAATTACAAATTAATAGGAATGTTATAAGATATGGAGTTAGCTCATTTCAAAATCCAAGAGGTATTATATAAATAAATAAATAAATATATATATATAATATAATATAATATAATATAATATAATATAATATAATATAATATATATTAAAAAAAAAAAAATAGAAAATAAGGTTAATAATGACTTTGACGCGGTTCGAACGCGTGCATCTTTACGATAGCAGAACTTGAGTCTGCCGCCTTAACCACTCGGCCACAAAGCCAAATTTACTAAAAAAATTAATTTGAAAGCAGTCCATAGCCTAACCACTATTTTCCTGCAGACAAGCCCATAAGCCGTGACTTGACATGTGATAACATAATAAATATATTTAAAGTTATTGTATTATTACCTCCTCAACTTCCATCACTTAGTTAAACCTTTATTGAAAAAAAAAAAAGAGGCAATGTTATTCAATAAAGCATATTGAAGATAATTAGGATAGGTGAAGCCTTAATCAAATATGAATGAAATCATTAATATTTTAATTAAGTTTCTTAACATATATACCAAGATGTACATGTGTAATTTAGCACGTGAGTTATAAATAAATATAAAATATAAATATAAATATAAATATAAATATAATAAGTAATAAGTAATAATAATAATAATAATAATAATAATTGTTTATTATTATTATATTATTATTATATTATTATTATACATTATTATTATTATTATTATATTGTTTAAAGAGTTTATGTGGCTTTCTCTTTAATAATTAATTTAATAATTAATTTAATAATTAATTTAATAATTAATTTAATTTTTAATTTTGAGTTTTTTTTTTGTTAATTGAGAGGCTTTTATTAAATTATTATATATTTTATATATAATATATAATATTAAACAATGGTAACCATATATATATCTATCTATAGATAGAGATCTATATATATATATAATAAATATATATCTAGATTATATGAATTTAATTTAACCCCCTTAAAGATTTATGAATAATTTGTTTAAAAGAAGAATTTTCAACAAGATAATTTTAAAGGGATGAATTTTTATTTTTAATTTTTAATTTTAGTTTTACACGTGTGATGTGATAAGAAAGAAAGAAAATTATTTAAATTATAATATAATATAAAATAATAATATAAATAATTATTATTATAAAACACGTCTGATTAAACACGTAAAAATATATAATAATAATAATAATAATTATGTTATATAATATTCATAATACATATTCATAATAAATAATATAAACTCCTTTTATCATTATATATTATATATTATATATTATATATTATATATTATATATTATATATTATATATTATATAATTAATTATTTTTTTATGTTTTTTTTTTTGAGGCGGATTGAGAGAGAAAGAGATCTTTAAATTTATTTAATTATAAATAAATAAATTTATAATTAGAAGTTAACATAATACATAACATATACCAATATACTATCAACATAATATAATATAATGTCGATAATATATTGGTATATTGGTATATAGTATATAGTCATAGTATATGTTAAAATTAATAATTAATTAAACTCAACAATTAAATTAAAATTAAAATTAACTTAAATTAAAGACGTTAAATTTTAATTTTTAACCAAAAGCCAAAAAAAAATTTTAATTTTTGTGATTTTTTTTTTTTTTTATTTTATTTTTATTTTCAATTTCAACGAATTGTAATAATAATAATAATAATAATAATATTAATATTAATAATATTAAATATATATTCCTATTCATAACATAACTTCTATTCATAACAATAACTAATTAATTAAACATCAAGATTTCTAGATTGAAAGATTTTTGTTTAATTATTCTTGGAAAGGTAAAAAATTTATTTTATTTTATTTTATTTTATTTTATTTTGTTTACTTTTTATCTCATATCTAAATAACCATTTCATTCGTTCATTTCATTTCATTTCATTCATTTTCAATAATATTATATATATATATATATACATATAATATATAATATATAATATATAATATATACATATACATATATACATACACACATACACATATACAATAATAATCAAAGGTTAATCCCTTACAAAGGATGATAGATATGAAATTACCTATTAGATCAAAATATAAATTATTATTTTATTCAATTGGAATATTTTGGTTAATTATAACTAATATTTATATATATAAAAAATCATCTTATTATTATTCATCAAATTCAAATTTAAAATCATCGTATAAATATAATCCATCATTAAATGATGGTCAATCAATTTATAAATTACCATCTCATATAGAATTAATTCCTGAAGAAGTCGTGGGGATAGTTGAAGTTGAAGAAGAAGATGTTGATCTTGAATTGGATGATGATGATGATGATAATAATAATAATAATAATAATGATGAATCAAATGAATTAGATGAAAATGGTGAAAAGAAGGAGAAAACTTCACAAGAAAAAATTGATAAAGAAAATAATAAAGAAAATAATAAAGATAAAGATCAAGATAAATCTTTAAAATCTAAAGCAAAAGCAAAAGCAAAACAAAAACAAAAAGAAAAAGATCGTTTAGAAGAACTTGAAAGAATTAGAGAAAAACAATTAGCTAAAGAACCAATTCCATTTCCAAGTGCAAAATTTACTGATTTAAATAATAAAAATCTTATAAATCAATTTCCATTTAAATTATTACATAAACAATTAGAAATTAAAGATTTAAGACAAGAATTTGATACTCATGCAACAATTTATGATTATATATTTGAAAATCATGATCCAATGTCAATTTATGGACATTTAGATTTTAATCAAAGATGTCAATTATATTTTTATAATTTATATACTAATAATCATAATTGGGTAATTGATCCAAATTCAAGATTACCAATGGAACATTTAAGACAATTTGATTTTAATGATTTTGTTAAAGATGAAACTGATAATTTAAAACAATTATATGTTGAAGAAAAAGATTTAGATATTTTACCATCAGAAATTGAAGAAGGTTCAAAAGATTTTGATGAATTTATTAAATTAAAATATGATGAATTTTGGTCAAGAAATCAAATAGTTGAACAAACAGTCGTTGATTATACATCTCATGTTAGAATTTTTAATAAATGTTTTATTTCAAATAATGAATTAAAATCAATTAAACCAATGAATAAATTTATTCAAGATCAAAAATCAATTTTAAAAGATTGGTTAACAATTCAAAATAAAGATTTAAAATTAAATCAAAAGAAAAAATCTTTACCATCATTTAAATTAACTCAAACTGAAAATTTATTAGATTTTGATTCAACTAATAATTGTGCAAATTTAGAATCAAGAATTTATCCTTGGTTATCATTTGATTTACCAGTTTATGAACGTTGGACAGGTGAAATTTTATTTAGTGTTCCAAAAATGTCAAAATATATTAAACCATCATCAAAAAAGAAAACAAGTTCAAGTAAAAAATCATCATCTTCTTCTTCATCATCTACAAAACCATGTTTTTTAAAAAAATTTTATAATGAAGTTAATGGTAAAGGTCTTACTCTTTCAATTGCTGATCATCATGTGGCAGATGCTGTAAGATTAATTCATTTATTAAGAGCCCTTAATAATAAATTACCCATTCAAATCGTTTATTATGATAATTTATCTAAAGATTCAAAACGAAGATTAGTAAGTGCAGCTCGTGAACAAATTAGTGGATTACCAAAATCATTTGATAAAGTATCTCATTTATTTCCTAATGATTATTTAGATCGAAAAGATCGTGGATTAATAAAACAAGAAATTTGGTTTGTTAATGTTTATAATGTTATTAATGAAGATTATCGTAAAAAATTTGGTGGATTCGGTAATAAATTCTTAGCAACTTTATTTAATTCATTTGAAGAATTTATTTTAATGGATGCTGATACAGTTATGGTTCAACCTCCTGAATTTTTCTTTAATTTAAATGGTTATTTAAAAAATGGTGCTTATTTCTTTAAGGATAGATCAACAGCTAATACAAGAAAATCATCAGATGGTGCATTCTTTAAAAAATTAGCACCTTCAATAATTGATCAAACTATGTTTAATATTCCTTTAATTACTGAAGAAACTCTTTCTCGTTCATTTTTCTTAGGAATGTATGATTATATGGAATCAGGTTTAGTGGTATTTGATAGAAATAGACATTTTACTTCAACTTTACTTATGTTACAATTATATTTCATGGATCCAGTAAAGGCAAGATTACATGGTGATAAAGAAATCTTTTGGTTAGCATTTGCTCTTAATGGTGATGAAGAATTTTCATTTAATGAATATCATGCCGCTGCAATTGGTGAACAAAGTCCTACTGATGATTTTTTAAATAAAGATGGTAAACCTCGTAAAGGTCATGAATTATGTGCCGCTCATCCTGGTCATATAAGTGGAGAAGATGGTAAAAGTTTATTATGGTTTAATTCAGGATTTAAATTTTGTGGACAAAATCATGCCGTTAATTTTGAAAAGGAATTTGCCGCAAAATCTCATTTTAAATTCCTTAAATCAATCGAAGAAATGAAACAATTTTATACTCAACCTTTAACTTTAAAACATGCAGTTATTCCTCCCTTTAAATCTAAGGATGAATTAAAATGTGAAAATATTGAAGATGAACCAAAGGCAGGTTGGGAAGGTAGTCAAGAATATTGTCATCAATATCTTTGGTGTGCTTATTCTCAAATCGGAGGTACTACCGAAGCAGGGTTGGATAATACTCAATATGGGAAATTCATAGAATTCGATAGAGTTAGTCAAGATTTATTTGCATATTATGGTGATATATGGGTTGGAAATGAATAAAGATACCAAATACCTTACTCTTGCTACAACATTTGCTTTAATGTTTTTTTACTTTTTATTTTTATTTTTTTTTTCTTCTTACCCCTTTGTAATTGGACCCATATATATATCGATAAAGAAAAGCACTTTCTTTCCTTTCGTTTCTTTATCAAAATCATTGCAAATACAAAATTTATATAACACTGTTTTTAAATTTTATAGAAAATTATTTCTTTATTTGAAATAAAGAATGAAATAATACATATGTATAAACATAAACCACACCATTTGAATGTCTCTAGAATGACAACTACAACTACAACTACAACTACAACTACAACTGCAACTGCACTTTCAAAATTATATTACTATTTTATTAATATTATTAATTATTTAAAAAACAATGCTATATATCTATTAGAGATATACTTAAAAAATTGGATGCGAAAACTATAAAAAAAAAAATTAATACTTTTTTTTGCACTAACGAAAAAGGGAAAGGAAAACACACTTGAAAAAATGACGGGGAATGAATGAATAAATAAATGAATAAAAGTAGAGATAATTGATTAAAGGTGAGGGACCCCTAACATGAAACAGCAGCAAAGACATAGATTTCAATTTCTGAACATTGACCTCCAATACTTTCATCATATAAATTATAGAAATCACCTGATAAACATCTATAAAATGTTGTTTGAGTACCTAAAGCTAATTTATATGATCCATCATCATCTCTTTTAGCAGGCTTATCTTCAGATGGGCCGGGAGTGTCATCTGGAGATTCGTAACTTGCTGGAACAATCGACCAACCACCAGCATAAATAGCACCGGCTTGAGGTGGTGGACCATCAAATTGAAATTGACGATTGGCAACAATAGATCCAACTCTACCCTTGGAATCATAAAGAATTCCTCCAACTAAGGTAACTACTAAGGCATCTGATGAAACACAAATTCCAGTGATATCTCCGGCAACTTGTCCATCAGTTGCTTGAGCGGCTAAAGTAGCAGTAGTAGCAGCTTGAACTTGTCCATCAGTAATCTGACTGGCAGCATTAGCAGTAGTTGGGGCTTGGATTTGTCCATCACCAATTTGTGAAACTGCAATACCAGTTGGTGCTTGGATTTGTCCATCACCAATTTGAGTGACAGCAGCAACAGTACCAGTTGGAGCTTGGATTTGACCATCACCAATTTGAGTGACAGCAGCAACAGTACCAGTTGGAGCTTGGATTTGACCATCACCAATTTGAGTAACAGCAGCAACAGTACCAGTTGGAGCTTGGATTTGACCATCACCAATTTGAGTAACAGCAGCAACAGTACCAGTTGGAGCTTGGATTTGACCATCACCAATTTGAGTAACAGCAGCAACAGTACCAGTTGGAGCTTGGATTTGACCATCACCAATTTGAGTGACAGCAGCAGCTACTGAATTAGCTTGAACTTGACCATCACCAATTTGTGTAACATCTCTCTTTCTATTTGAACCAGTTTCAAGAACTAAAATTGAAATTGCAAATGATCCAAAATCAGTAGTGGCATCTGGAATTGTAGCAGTTGGAGTTAAAGTAGTCCATTGAGATGCAGGAATAGCGGCACCGAGTGCAACATTTGATGATAATAATAAGCTTACTAACGAAGCGTAAGCAGAAATCTTCATTTTAATTTATTTTAATTATTTATTATTGTAATTTGATTATTAAATCTAAAGATTATTTTTTTAAGATTGTTGTCAATTAGCGAATGGCTTGGGATTTCTTATGTTTAATTCTCCCGATGAATTTGGTATTTTTGAAGAACTTAATAGTTGAAAGTACTTTAAAATAAAATATGCAAATTATAAATTCTTAAAGATCTGAATTACCCAGAAAGAGGAATTTTATATAATTACTGTAAATGGGAAAGAAGATATTGCCATTAATTTATAGTAAAAAGTTTTCTAGAATGAAAAGGGATTATCAACACAAACAGTATCATAACGTAATTTATTTTTAAACTTCCTTGTAAATAATAATAATAATTTAGGTAAATAATAATAATAATAATAATACAAATAATAATAATAAACACTAACCACACATATACCTTCTACCCCCTCCTTATAATGATTGGACCTCTTATATTATTAGACTTTCGAAAACCAAAAGCAAGTCATTAGTTTTCCTAAATGGTTTTTTAATTAAATAATTGTAACCAAAAAAAAATATTTTGTTCGTTTAGATTTGCAGTTGTTCTGATATGAAAGGTGCGTCTAAAGAAAAGGTCGCAAACAAAACAAAAAAAAAGGCACTGGCGGGTAAAAAGAGAAAATGAGAAAAAAAGCTACTGAGATTTCGGATCAATCGAAGAAAGGGAAGAGATGTGGGAGTGATGTCATGTTCAGTTGGGACTCTGAGTTTACTATTTTTAATGTTGGCTTAGTTTGAAGTTATGATTTACTTACAATTATTGATTCTGATCAATTGAACATATTTAATTAATATTCAATTGAATCAATTAATAAACATATGCTTTTATGAGAATTAATTTTAATGATGAGACTGAAATTCAAAAAGGAGGTGTTTTTTTATTAAAAACGAATTATTTTATAAACTCCACATGAACAAGTTATCCAATTAAAAGGATAAAGCAAAAAAAATAAATAAAATTTTTCACACCATTTAAAATATTTATAAAATTATAATTTTTTTTTTGATTCACTACTAATATAACTCCTGCTGCTGCCCCCCACAAAACTACCTTTCCGGATATGGCAGGGAGATAGTTGCTAAAAATAGAGAAACCATGCAAAATCTTACATATAACCATTATATATATTTATTTATATTTATATTTAATGCAAGTAATTTAACTGAAATATGTAAACAATTAACTTTTGTTTCTTTAATTATCATTAATAATCCAAATAGACAACGGTCAGATCACAAGGTTCATAAAAAAGGGGTGTTGAAATGGAATTCATAAAATCAACAATTTTTTTCCCTCTGACTCTATGGCTCTCTCTTTCATTTTCTGTCGGTATTTTACTCTCACTTAAGTACGTAAAAATTTTTTTTAAAAAAATTTATCAACTTAAACTATCCGTAATCATAAATTAAAAGTCTTGGTAAAAAAACTATAACAATAACTACGCATTAGATGTGATTCTTTACAATACCCCCCTTTGAATTCATCTCTTCAAAAATTTTAAATATACTATAATATAATATAATTATTAATAATTTTTGATATTGGAATTGGGTGATTAAGTGGGCAGTAACTAAGTAGAACCTCCCCACAACGCAACACACTAAATAAATAAATAAATAAATAAATATTTTTTTAACCTAAAATCTATCAATTAGGGGCCCGTGTTAACTACATAAAATTTATTACTATTAATAAATCAAGAGACTCCTCTTATCAAGGTAATACCGATTTATTAGTTATAATCTGATAAACAATGCAAACCAAACACATAAAAACACAAGAAAACTGATGACTTATCATTTTTATATATAATTGGGGTTATCTTTGTAAGTAACCCCGGTTAAAAAAAGATAGAAATCGTCATTTTACTTGAAGAAAAATAAAACTTCCCTTGCGTTTCCCGAGAACTCTTCCATTCTTAATGCAGACTATATATTTAATAGAATACTAAAAGAGCTTATGGTTATTATTTATTTATTTATTTATTTATTTGTTCCTATTCAATTCATTTTTATACTCGATTAAGAATCTTCATGATTAATTGATAGCAATCAGTAAAAATAACAACCTGATTTATTTTCAAGTAAATCAATTGCTTCAAACTTATAAAAAAAAAATATAAATAAATATAAATATATTTATAAAAGTAACTTTAATCTATTATTTTTAAAATCTAAATAAAAACATGAATATATATATAATCTAAAAATAACCATTTTTTTTAATTTTTAATTGTTTATGTTTACGTTTATTATTATCTATGATATAATTTCATCAAGGAAATTTGCAATCACATTATAAGCAAATTTATTATCAAATTTACCATCAACGGCTAATTTCTCCCCTTCAATACCAAGATAATCTAAACTTTCAACATAAACCCATGAAGAATGTATACCACCTTTATCAATGAATTTTTTAACCGAGGAAGATTTATTAATTATATTATAAAATTCTTCAATTGAATCTCGTAAAACTTCACGTTCTCCATATATAATTATAGTATTACCATTAATAATTGGTTCGATTTTTGACCAATGTTCATCAAAATCTGTCGTAGTAAACGTTAAAAAATTCTTAATTAAATCTTTGTCAATCCCTTCCACATAAAATTCTCCCATACCTGTATCAAGTGCACCTAAATCTCCATAAATTGAAACTCCATGATTAGGAGGTAATTTTGGTAATGTACATGGTTGAATCCAAGGACTTACTAATATAAGAGATTTTGGTTGGGGTAAATTATAAAATGATGAAAAATCAAATTGAGGGAAATTTTTAAATACTTGTAATGATTCATCAGGATAAGCAATAAATCTTGATAATTCAATAGTAAGATGAACTCCAGCAGAATCACCTAGTAAGTGAATATTTTTATAACCTTGATCAATTAAAGTTTTATAGGATGATAATGATTCCCAAATTTGAGTAGGGAATTTATGATCAAATAAAGTTAAAGAATAATCAATTACTAATAATGAAGATTTGGCTCTAATTTCAGGTTTTAAATTATAATATAAGGCAGTAAATCCAATGAATTGAGCTTCAAACATTCCTAATAAATAGCCACCACCATGAATATAAATAATAACATCTTCAGCATTATCATTTTCAACAATCCAATAACTATATTTATCTAAAGGTTTACCAAAATTTTTTAAATCTTTAGTTAATGGATGTTTATCAACTTGTTGATAATTTTCAATTATTTTGGGTAATGGAGTATAAGCAAAAGTTTTAACATCTGATTTTTGTAATGAACCACTTAAATGATATTCAATTGATAAATGAACATTTTTCCATAATGAATTGGCGAATTCATGATGAGTTTGTTGATAAATGGTTCCTACTGTATAATATTCTATAATTGTTTTAATGGCGGTATAAGGAATAGTAGCCACTTTTCCAAGAAAGTAAGCTGTTACCATGCTGATGTGTTTTTGTTTATTTGAAGAAAACTGGGGTATAAAATGAATATTTTTTTTTATGTATATGACAATTTAATCAATTCAATTGATAACTAAATAATGTCCAAAGATTTGGAAAAAAAAAGTGGTTAAAGAAAATGGAATAGAATAAATAAATGAATGAATGAATTCTAATGGATAAGATAAGGATTATATTATATATATACCACACCCATATATATATAGAAATAATCAAATAAAATTAAATCAATTGAATTATTCAATTCAATTTAAAATATTTTGGGAAGATTTAAATATTTATTTATAAAATGGAAATTTGTAAAATAAAAAAAAAGAGGCGTCTAAAATTTTTAATTTTTATTATGTTTTAATTTGAGTTAATTTTTAAATTTCAATTACCGAATTGCCATAATATTTACCCCTGATACTTAACATTACACATATATAAACATAGGTAAGTTTATAAGAATAAATATTGTAGTTATCATTAATAACATACCAATAAGTTTTCGCGGGGGGACCCATCCACTAGAGATAATCGAAAACATAATTAAAATTAAAATTATTAAATTAAAATTTGTTTGTTCATCAAAATAAAGAATTAAGAATAAGAGATTAATAACAATAAATTATTTAGGAATAACTATTCCGATTTTACAATTAAGTTAATAAATTTAAATAAATTATAAAATTAATCTTTTTATCAACCACAAAATGTTGATTTTTCGTAAAATTATTATTAACCCCCTTTTTATTTTTAAATTAAATTCTTTCAACAAAACACAATATATGTAAGAAAATGGGTAAATCTTTCATTTTTAAATTATTTATAATAATTATTTCATTGTTCTTTAATATAAAAATTTCATCTAAAAAATTATTATTATTATTATTATTATTCTTGTTTTTTTTTAAAACGGTAAATCTTTATTTCCATTTATATTTGAGCCGTCCGTAAAGGCGACGACTTGCATTTTAGCATATAAATCAAACGGATCCCTTTCTTTTGTTTTTACGTTATTCATATTGGCTACATTTACGATATGCAATAAATAATTTATAAATGGTTAAAGTTGAAGAATCTTTAACTCTATTCGAGTAAGAATTTGTATTATTATTATTGTAAACTTGTTTTTTTAATCCTCATCATTAGATGGCTTTATTATTATTAATTATTTTTTATTTTATAATAAATAATAAATAATAATAAATAATAATAAATAATAAAAAAAGTCATTTACGAACTTTTCTTTTGTTTTTAATAAAACTCCCCTCTTCATACTCCTCCTCTATCTCCTCTTCTTATTGTCAATCTATTCTTCTTATTCTTTTTGATCTACATTTAGTTTAACTCGTAAATAATATTTGCAAAATAATCTAATAATAATAATATTACTAATAATAAATATTTACATTCTATAATTTAAAACTATTTGAATTCTGTGGCCCATCATTTCTTTTAAGATTACCTTTAACATCACGTAATTGACCCTTTTTATCAATAACGGTAATATTCTTAGCCTTAGATAATGTGTCAACAACACTACTAACTTTTTGACGTTTATTTGGATTAGTCTTTTCCTTTTCTTTATCAAGGGCATCTTTGGCTTCAATTCTTTCTCGTCTTTGATTAAATTCTTTTGATCTCTTTCTTTTGGTGGCTCTTCTTAATCGTTGCTTTTCATCTCGTGATAATTCATCTTTGGAATATGATAATCCTGATTTTAATAAGACCTTTTCACCCTTCTGTTGTTTATCATCTCCAATTTTATATATTTCTTGAGGAGCTAATTGTGATTCACTTGTAACATTTAATGGTTGAGAATCTTCCATACTAATACTATCACTAACTTTAATTTCAATTGTTTTGAATTGATGGGGTTTTGGAAGAAAATGAGCCGAACTTAATGCATCTAATTTATGAGTCACCTTTATAAATAATTCGCTAATTTCATCATGTTGCTTCTTAACTTCTTCACTTATTTCAGATACAGTTGTTGTTGTTGATGAATTTGTATTTGTATTATTAAATTCATCTTCATATAATTGTGCTAATGATTTAGTAGATTTTTGTTCCGATAATTCATATTTATCACGTTGAGATTGATAATATTTCGATACATCTGATATTAAACGCTTTGGTAAATCATCAAATTCTTCATTTTTAACTTTTCTTCTAATTAAATCTTCAATAGTTTCAGTAATTTCATCAGTTATAATTGGTACTGGTTTGGAAGTACGATCGAAATTTAAATTAGATGATTCAGGATCATCCAATAACGAATCTTGGGGCCTATCCTTAGCAGCAATCTCTCCCTTCATCGTCCATTTCTTATCAGCTACTAATTCTTGTTCTAATTTGGAAATTTCTTCTTGTAATTTTTGTTGCTGCTTTTCATATGATGATAAATTTTCTGATTTCTTTATATGATCTTCTTCTTCTTCATCTTCAAATAAATCTAACATCGTATTTCCCAATGCATTATCATATTCCCCTTCACTGAATTCTCCTTCAAATTCTCCTTCTTCATCATGCTGTTGTTGTTGCTTTTGATTTTTTATTTCTTTCTTGCTTGGTTTTATAATCACACTTGAACCAGGTTTATCATAAAAATCATCATAATAATCCACTTCTTCATCTTCTTCATCATCTTCATCTCCACTTATGTTTCCAAAAAAATCAATTTCATTCTCATCTTGGTCTTCATTATTATCAAGTTGGTCTTCTAATGCCAATACTTGTTTATTATATTCATCAATATCGAAAAACCCATCGTTCAATCCAAATGCGTCTTTCTTATGGTTGGTTATATCTATATCTTCCGGTTCATCTTCTTCATCTGACCCAACGTTGGTTTCGGCATCTGATTCTTCTTCTTCTTCCTCATTTAATGTCCTCACATCTTCTTCATCTTCTTCTTCATCAAATTGTTCAAATTCTTGCTCTGATTCCACATCATTTATCTGTTCACGATCTTCTTCTTCCTCTTCTTCTTCATCTCCTTCATCTTCTTCCTCTTCTTCATCTTCTTCCTCTTCTTCCTCTTCTTCACCAGTTCCATACTTTTCTTTTAACTCGGGTATATCATCAGTCAATAACTTTCCACTTACACCGTCCAAGACAATCTTGGCTTGTCCAAAAATTTGACTTGAATCTAATCCATCAATATAAATTTCATCTAATATTGAATATTTATTAGATATTGGATCCAATAATGATTTAATTAATTTACTAAATGAATTATTATTAGTATTAGTATCATCATTGGTAGTCTTTTGAAACTTGAATATCTCAGCAGGATTTCGATGTAATCTCTCCACTATATCTTCTGACATTATATGATATAAGATTGATATATGATAGAATATTATATGAAATAATGTTACTAGATTACTATTAAGTGATTTTGTACATAATATTTTTTTTATATTGAGAAGAGCTTCAAAAAAAAAAATATTAAAAAAATCAAATTTCCTGCACACGACTTAAACGAAACATTTATTACATATGATTCTTTCTTGATTTATATATCAACATAGGGACCTTTCTTTGATAATAATATATAATAAGCAGAAGAAGAAGAATCCAATCATCAATGTCGAATAATGAAATAACGGTCGAGGAACCATTAACATCGAATGTTAGACCTGCTACTGATGCATTAATTACCATCCGTATTATAAAATCATTTATATATAGAAATGTTAAAAATTATATTATTCATTCTATAAATTTAAAAGAAACAACCCCAAAACAATTATTAGAACAAATTAAAACTATAATTCAAACCACAGGGGCTTTGAGACCATATAGAAGTGTTGAATATGATACGATTAAAATATATACCAAGGCACATGGATCAAAATCAATGAATTTAGTAGTAAATTTTGATGATGATGAAGAATGGGTATTAATTAATAGTCAAGGTGTTAAAAGTGGCGAAGAAAAGAGTTTATATGAATTAGGAGTTGAAAATGAAACTGAATTAAGTTTATTTAATTGGAATGATTATATTTCTTATAAAGCTAATCCTGAAGAAAAATGGTAAAAATTCTTCTTGATAGGCTATTTTCCAAGTTTAGAACAAAATTTTGATGGCATGTTAGTATCATTATTTATTTATTTATTTATTTATTTTGTTTTATATAAAAGGTTTAGGTAAAATGGTTGTATATAGAATTAATTCAGAGATTAATAAACATAAAAAATAAAAAATAAAAAAAAATTGTATAACAATGGAGGAAAAAGAGAAATAAGACATTGATAATAAGTTATCCATGGCATGATGATTGATTAAAGATGTATAGTTTTCACTTAGTGTAGTAATTATAAGAGGTAATGATTGAAAAGTTGACTCAACTTAATTTGACATTATTATAATATAATAAATTAACAATGAATTATCAAAGATATTAAGAAATAAACAATATAATGATATCAATCTATGCTTCATTAATAATTATATTATATTATATAAATATATAATTCTATATATATTATATATATATAATATATATATTTATTTAGTATATATTTAGTATAAATATTTATTACGTATTTAATTAGCCAATAAGATTTGAGTAAAAGTTTTTACTAACAAATATTTTTGTTAAGTATTATATAAAAAAAAAGTCCAATCAAATATTAGTAGTAAGTAATTTTTACTGTATAAATTTTTTTTAATGTGTGTGTATACACCAAATAAAGAAAAAAAAAATTCAATTTTTTGAAAATTCAACATCGAACCATTGGTAGACTTAGTTTTAAATCAAATAAGAAAGTATATATTCAAAAAGCTTTACTATCTTTAGTCGTATATCATTGATTAATTAATTGATACCTTACACAGTCCATCCTTCTATCTGTGAATTCAATTGATAATTCATATATACATCTCCCATCTATCATCAAATTGTGTGCTACCATCAACAAAGCAATTCATTGATTCTTAATTAAATCCACACACACACATATATATATATACTTATTTACTTATTTTGTCATTACATCTGTTTCCTTTCCTTTTTTTCTCCTTCTTGTCATATTTCCTCCATATACACCATATATATATATAATTATCAAAAATGTTTAAATCATCAACAGTATTTAAAACTTTAACTAATTCAATGACCCAAAAAATCATTGCTGGTTCAGTTGGTGTTACTGGTTTAACTGCCTCTTATTTGTTATATCAAGACTCTTTAACTGCCAGTGCCATGACTGCTGCAGAACATGGTTTACATCCACCAGCTTTTGGCTGGTCTCATAATGGTATGTTTCAAACTTTTGATCATGCATCAATTAGAAGAGGTTTCCAAGTTTATAGAGAAGTTTGTGCTGCTTGTCATTCATTAGAAAGAATTGCTTGGAGAAATTTAGTTGCTGTTTCTCATTCAACTTCTGAAGCAAAAGCATTTGCTGAAGAATTAGAATATGACGATGAACCTGATGATGAAGGTAATCCAAAAAAGAGACCAGGTAAATTAGCTGATTATATTCCTCCTCCTTATGCTAATGAACAAGCTGCAAGAGCTGCCAATCAAGGGGCTTTACCACCAGATTTATCATTAATTGTTAAAGCCAGACATGGTGGTTGTGATTATATCTTTTCACTTTTAACTGGTTATCCAGAAGAGCCACCAGCAGGTGTTGTTTTACCTCCAGGTGCTAACTATAATCCATATTTCCCAGGTGGTTCTATTGCTATGGGTAGAGTTTTATTTGATGGATTAGTTGAATATGAAGATGGTACTCCAGCAACAAGTTCTCAAATGGCAAAAGATGTTGTTACTTTCTTAAATTGGGCAGCTGAACCAGAGCATGATGATAGAAAGAAATGGGGTTTGAAAGCATTAATTGTTGTATCTTCATTATATTTACTTTCTGTTTGGGTTAAAAGATTTAAATGGCAAGCAATTAAAAATAGAAAATTCAGATTTGATCCTCCAAAGAAGAAGTAAATTTGAAAGATTTTAATCTCTAGTCATAAAAAGTTTATCAAAAAAAAAAAGAAAAAAATATTCATCTTTACACCCCCATTTTGAAATGATTCTTGAAGCTAAAAAAGAAAAAGAAAAAAAGCTCTTGAAAAACAATTTAAATAAAAACAAACAAATAAACAAAAAAAAACAAATGCATTTTAGGTTACCCTTATCAATCATCACCTTTTTATCCTTATACAAGTCAAACTTCTGTTTTATTTTTATATAATCATTTGAAATTATCTCTCTTTTTTATATACATTTTTAAATATTTATTTTTTGCCTTTTAGTTTTCTTTAATCAAGTTTTTTAAATTATATAAGTTTATCTTTTTCTAATTAGATAATATAATATATATATAAATAAATCTTATAAGGTAGATAAAATGGTTCAATTAAGTATATAAGTAATCCGGCGAAAGGTTACAATTTTAATTCTAAGAAGATCACCTGAGATGGTACGAAGGAAAATTTAATTTCGGCGAAATTGCGTGGAGGAGAATTTTTTTTTTTAACACATACATTAAAAAATAATTATAATTTAAAACTATAATTAAAAAGGAAAAAAATTTTCTTTACTTTTCTTTAACAAAGATTTATTGTTTTCTATTATTTATTCTTTTAATTTCATATAATCATCTAGTTTCAATAGACTTGATTATTTCTTAACATTTGTTATTCATAAGGATTAACATATAATATACTACAACAACAACAACAGGACCCTTCTTCAATGAGTTATCATAAGCCACCAGGCAGTTCAAGTTCCAAGCCAATAATAAACAATGAAGCTAATCCAAGCTTAAGCACAATTAACACCAATGAATCATCTTCAAATGAATTATTACATGATTCAACAACAACCCAGTATAATTCGCGAGATATTTCCCAAATTAATCAATCACCTCCATCGATTTCAAAACCATCAGCTGAAATAATTAGTGATGTTGATTCATTACCAACTGAGGAATCTCAATCAAGACCTTCAAGATTAGTCATTATACTAACTTTAGCATCATCAATTTCAGGTTTCATGTTTGGATATGATACAGGATATATTTCTTCTGCATTAGTACAAGTTGGTACTGATTTAAGTAATAAATTCTTAACTTCAGGTGAAAAGGAATTAATTACTTCAGCAACTTCTTTAGGTGCATTAATCGGAGCAGTTTTAGCAGGGTTACTGACCAATATATTAGGTCGTAAGAAAGTATTATTAATTTCAAATATTATTTTTGTTGTTGGTACGATTATACAATTAGCTTCAAAAACTGTTTGGACTATGATTAGTGGAAGATTTGTATTGGGCTTAGGAGTGGGGATTGCATCTTTAATATCTCCTTTAATGTTAAGTGAATTGTCACCTTCAAAATATAGAGGTAGATTGATTGTTACAAATTGTATGTTTATAACTGGTGGTCAATTAGTAGCTTATTTAATTAATTGGGGTTTAACTAAAGTTGATCATGGTTGGAGAGTTTCTGTTGGATTATGTATGATTCCACCAGTTGTTCAGTTTGTATTATTTTGCTTTTTACCAGATACTCCAAGATATTATGTTATTAATGGTAGATATGATAAAGCAAGAGAAGTAGTTAAATTAACTCATAATCATCCATCTGATGCATTTGTTCATGCTACTGTTGAAGACATGATTGCTTCAAATTCAACTGTTCCAGGTAATAGTCCACTCCAACAAATTTGGAATTCCATTAAATTTATTCATACAAATCCAGCAAATTTCAGAGCTTTAATTATTGCTTGTGGTTTACAAGGTATTCAACAGTTCACGGGGTTTAATTCATTAATGTATTTTAGTGCTACTATTTTCGAAACTATTGGATTTAATAATCCTACTGCGGTTTCAATTATTATTGCTGCTACTAACTTTGTATTTACCGGTGTAGCATTATTAGTTATTGATAGAGTTGGAAGAAGAAGAATTTTATTATTAGCCATCCCAGTTATGGTAGTGGCTATGGTTGTCTGTGCTATTGCATTCCATTATTTGGGTATTAAATTCAATAGTGATTCAAGCATTCAAGTTGCAACCAAGGGAATTACTGGTTGGGGTATTATAGTTATTCTTGGTATGGTATTATTCGTGGCATCTTATGCTATTGGTATTGGTAATAGTGCATGGACTGGTGTAGAATTGTTTTCTGATGTTAATGTTAGATCAATTGGTGCCATGTACGCAGCAGGTACAAATTGGGCTGGTTCATTGGTTATTGCATCTACATTTTTAACCATGCTAGAAAACATTACTCCAACAGGTACATTTTCACTCTTTGGAGCATTATGTGTTGTTTCATTCTTTTTTGTTTATTTCTTATTGCCAGAAGTATCAGGATTAGAATTAGAAGAAACTACTGAATTTTTGACTACAGGATTTAATGTTAAGCAAGCTTCAAAATTATCAAAGCAAAGAAAGAAAAACTCTAAATTCATTAAACATGATGATGATGAATTTTAATTTATGTATGTAATATAGACATTTTCTAATATAAGAAAAGTAAGTTAGGGGTCGTGTGGTGATGCTAATAAAACTGATAGCATGAAAAAAATAAAATAAAAAAATAACACCTAAAAAGAAAGAAAATAAAAATTACTGCTATTCTATTTCAACTGGTTATTCTTTATAAACCAAATACTTTTGGTTTTATAGACTTCATTTTACTATTTATTTTGTTTCCAATAAGGTATCCTAATAGATTAATTTATACTTGTGGGTTCTTTGATACTTTTATTGCATTTAATTTTTAATTTTCTTCACTTTCATAGTTATATTTACTATATTTTGTTTTGCTTCATTACTGAGAGTGTAAATAATATATCATCAAGAAGGAGTATAACATATCAAAGGAGAATTTATTATTCAAAGTTTAAAATCTTGAAAGAATTCGATGGTCATATATAATAGCTTTTAATATGCTGGATAAAACAATGACAATAACAACAACCTCGCCATCATCTCCACCAGCCAAAACAAAGACAAATGGTAATCAATTTCAACCTGTACTACCACCAGTGAGGAAGCGTGTCTTCCAATCATCAAATTCCAAATCATTGTCAAGACTATCTGATTTTGTCATCATAGAAAAATTGGGCCAAGGTACTTTTGGAGTGGTTCAAAAGGCAAAAGACAAAGAAACAAGTCAATTAGTAGCATTAAAACAGTTGCTTAATCATTCAGCAAAAGAAGGATTTCCAATCACCGCAATGAGAGAGATAACAATCTTGAAACAATTACATCATAAAAATATTCTAAGTATTTATAAAATGATTTATGAGCCACCAAAAATAAATAAACCAGAAGATGTCGTTACTCATAGAGGATGCTTCTATACAGTATCTCCTTATATGTCAAGTGATTTGGTTGGTTTACTTGAAAATCCCAATATTAAAATGGAATTAACACATATAAAGTGTATTATGCAACAACTTCTTACTGGTATTAACTATGTTCATCAGCAAAGATTTTTACATAGGGATATTAAAGCTGCTAATATATTAATTGATTCAAATGGTACTTTAAAAATTGCTGATTTTGGTTTAGCAAGAGTTTATCATGGGCATACTCCTGAATTAGCCTTAGGTCCCGGTGGAGGTGAAAGAAGCTATACTGGATTAGTTGTGACTAGATGGTACAGACCCCCTGAATTATTATTAGGTGAAAGAAAATATACTACAGCAGTGGATATGTGGGGTATTGGGTGTGTATTTGCCGAATTGTTTACTCATAAACCTATATTAGTAGGAAAATCTGATGCTCACCAAGCTCAATTAGTATTTAGTTTGGTTGGCTCGCCCGCCACTTGGACTTATGCATCTACTTTGCCAAACAAGGCTGACTATAGTATTGGTCTTAATTGTCCGAGAACCTTAGAATCAAAATTTCATGATTTAATTCCAGATGATGGTATAGATCTTTTAAGTGGTTTATTAACTTTAGATCCATATAAGCGTCTTAATGCGTTAGATGCATTAAACCATGAGTTCTTTAGAAATGAACCATTACCATTGGCACCACAAGAATTGCCTAAATTTGAAGAAAGTCATGAAATTGATAAAGAAAGATTTAAGAAGCTACGCGAATCAGCTAAATTTAGTAGTACGATTGGTAATAACTTTAGTTACACTAACAGCAATGGCAACAACTATAACAACAATAACAACAATAACAACAATAACATCAACAATAACTACAACAAGAGCAACAACTACAGCAACAACAACTACAGCAACAACAACTACAGCAACAACAACAACTACAGCAACAACAACAACTACAGCAACAACAACAACTACAATAATAACTTTAACAACAACAGCATTGATAATTCTAAAGGCAACAGTAATGATAATGCTGGTCATCAGTATTCGTCATTTAGCGCTAGCCAAAATGAGGCTTCTAATCCTTCTTCGTTTCCCCCCAACATTCCTAGGGGCGCTCATATAAGTGAACATCAGAAAGTACAGCCACCATCACTTCAGGATAATGATTATAAGCATGATACTTATGTTCCAAAGGGTACATCTTCAGGTAATGATAATGTGAGAGCTGGATGGCGTTCGTCAAATAACGAAGAAGCTCCAAGAAATCCCAGAGCTGCTGAAAGCTCATTTAGACACAAAGATTATTATACAAATTATTCCAGAGTAGGTACTGGTGCAGCATCAACAGGCTCTCAACCACCACCGCCGCCACCACCATCTTCATCATCTTCTAAAACTCCATTATTGTTGCCACAGAAACCTAGTGGTAGATCCATACATGATGATAGAAGAACTCCCACATACACTCAAGGTCATTCACCAAGTGTTGATTCGTTTTCATTTAATAGAAGGGATAGAGGATCACAAGCGTCTCCAACATTGAGCATGTTTGAAGAAAGACCTGATTCGAGATCAATAGTTCCTAGAATCCTTTCTGAAGGAAAAACTCCGCCAGTATCAGATTCCAACAAGAAGATTATATCAACTTCTCCAGTTAGAGCTAGATCGTTAGTTGTTCCTAGTTCTGTTATAAATGATATGAAGTCAAGTCTGCCGGTCGATAGTAGGAAACCAAACAGTCCCGAAGACAAATCCTCACAACTTGTTAAAAGAAGTTCACAAGAAGGTAAGAAACCGGCAGATCTTTCGCGTAGTGTGTCTCTTTCGAAGCCTTTTAAGAAGCTTATGGCTCGTGCTACTGCTGTTACACGGAAAGTTTTAGTAGCGCTGGAACGTAAGAGACCAGCCAATGATGCTGTTGCAACATCCATAAAGAAAAAGGCTAAAGTTGAAGTAGCATATGCAGAAGATGAAAGTGATCTTAGTGATATTGAACCTGAATTCAGTGATAAGGATGAACGAATGCTCAGCAGATTCTTAGATCATAAACAATTTTCAAAGGAGCCAGAAAGCCGTAGAATCCAGTTTGAAAAAATTCAGTTTATTAAGAGTGCGAAGAAATAATTGCGATATGTATATATAGATCTTTGTTATTCAATTTTTCATCTTCTAATTTTTGTTTTGCTTTACTAGTTAGTTGATTCTTTTTGTTTATCTATAATTATTGTATATAAGATAAGAAACTTATCAACTTTTTAATGAAAATCCATTTAATGATAGATCCGCTAAGATAAAAAATCGCTCTAGCCAAATTGGTAGGCATTTACGATTGCGACTTTCGGATATGGATAGGGCCACACCGCAACGCGGAATGAGGCCGAGTGGATCATTGATGAAATAGATAAAAAATTTTCAAAGGTTATTTTTCATTGACTATTTTTATCTTGCTTAGTTACTAATTTTCTATCATTTTTACCCTTCAAAATTTCTTGAATCCCCAATTAAGTTGATCATTCAAACTTGCTAAGCTATTCGAGCTTGTATATATATAAATATAATTCAATTCCTGCAAATTATCTTGGTCTTACAGGAAAAGTTAATATAGAATAAAAATAATAAGCACGTTGGAAATGTCGACGTTCGAGGACTATTTTTCCATTCAAACTTTTCTTATAGTTCTAAGGGAAACATTGGAACTGGCAATTATTATTTCGGTTTTATTAGCATTCATTCATCAAAGTTTTAAAACCAATGGGAATATAAGAAAAGAAGTTGAATCTACCTCCAGTCAACTTAATGACTATAACAGTACAGAAGACCCGTTGGAAAGCACATCCTCCGAGCAAACAATAGCCAATGAAGATCTTGATAACAGCACCATCTATAATTATTTGAAATTGCAAATTTGGCTTGGTGGATTACTTGGTTTAGTTGTATGTTTATTAATTGGATCAGTTGTTTTGGCTGTTTTCTACTTGCTAGGCAATGACTTATGGACAATCGCTGAACATTATTGGGAAGGAACCTTTTCAATTGTGGCAAGTATTATCATTTCAGTTATGGGTATTAAAATTCTAAGAGTTAATAAAATGCAACAAAAATGGAAACATAAATTATCAATTATAATTGAAAATTCAGATTATCTTAATAAGGCAGTGAAACGCCATGGTAGCAAAGTTGCACAGCCTGAAGAAGAATTCTCTTCAAAGTTTTCTCTTTGGTCTGAAAAGTATTCGATGTTTATTTTACCATTCGTAACTACATTAAGAGAAGGTATGGAAGCAATTGTCTTTATTGGTGGTATTGGAATTAATGAGAATACTTCGATTTGGGCAATTCTCAATTCGGTAATTTTAGCAATAATTATAGGCTCATTAATTGGTATCTTGCTATATCGTTCAGGTAATACATTGTCGTTGCAGTGGTTTTTGGTTACATCAACTTGTTTCTTATATTTGGTAGCAGCAGGTTTATTTTCAAAGGGGGTTTGGAATTTTGAATTACAACAATTTATTAATGATTGTGATGGTTTTGATGTTAGCGAAACTGGTCATGGTCCCGGATCTTATGATATTTCAAGGAGTGTATGGCATGTGAATTGTTGTAATGGTGAATTACAAGATGATGGTCCATTCTGGATGGCTCTTACTGCAATCCTTGGTTGGACGAATTCAGCAACTTATGGTAGTGTCATTAGTTACAATTTTTATTGGATGGCAATAATTGTTGTATTTGGCTCACTATTGTTTGAAGAAAAACATGGTAGATTACCAATAATTCCAATTTCATGGCAACAGAAAAGAATCAACAAAAGGAATAATTTATATCATGCCATTTCCACCTCGGTAGTCAATGAATCTGCTATCGTAAGAGAAAGTATAGACTCGATAAATTCAACCACACCTTTGAATAATTAAGTTTTTCTTTTTTAAACAGCTTTAGTATAAAGCTAAAGCAAAGTTGCTGTTTTTTTTTACTTTTCATAACCATTTTCAAGAAAGACTTAAAATATCAATTAAAATCTATTTTGACTCTTTCTTTATTATAATTAACAATACACAAAAATAAATTAAAGTATTTTAAAAATCACAATATTTTTTATTATTTATCTTCAATATTCCCGGTATCGCAGTCTGCATTAAGATCTATTTTCTATTGGCCATATTGATCAAAACAAAATTATTAATATTTTATTATTTTAAATTCCGAGCTAATACATGTCTTTATTCAGCTTATAATTTTATTGACCTTCAGCTCTTTAAGGTACAACTAACCTGTCAATATATTATGTATTCTGGGCAAAAGCAGGTAAAGCTAACGACATATTAAGATTTAAACCAATTTGCATAAAAAAAGAATTGCTTGGGTATCTTAACCTTAGAGCCAATTACACAGTTGGTTTTTGATCTCTACCAACTATTAGTGCCAATTAAGGCGTTCTCAATTATAGTAACTTGCTTAATCTTTTTCATCAGAAAAAGTAGCCGTGTACCGAGAATCTTGGCAATTATAATTTGAGGCACAACCAAATCCTGAAATTGAGGGTTTTTTTTTATTTTTATTTTGCAAGCATTATGATTGCCTGTCTTTTGGTGAATTAAGTTTAAGTTATTTTTTCACATTAATATCTTTCTAATTAGGACTACAAGAGTTAAATTGTGTCCAATAGAGAACATTGAATTGATTAAAGGGGCCGTTATTGAAAAACCAAAAAAATAACTGCAAATTAATCTGGAATCTTAATTGTATAAATACTACAGCATATTTCTACAATGAATTACAAGTCAATTGGAAAGTTAAATTTAAGCAAATATGCAGGGTCAAAAGTTACTATTCTTTGGTGTTTTTCTAACCATATTAGCTGGTGCTAATGCAAATGCTCCATATGAGAAATATGGTTCCCC
The DNA here is from genome assembly GCA_030563665.1 of Scheffersomyces broadrunensis. Classification (NCBI taxonomy): domain Eukaryota; kingdom Fungi; phylum Ascomycota; class Pichiomycetes; order Serinales; family Debaryomycetaceae; genus Scheffersomyces; species Scheffersomyces broadrunensis. The sequence continues at coordinate 61,396 of JAJMJS010000032.1, read as the reverse complement.
TATGAAAGCATTATATTCATGCTACCTTCAAATCAGTAACACAGGAACATTTTGCGAAGCAGGGGATAGCTACGACAATAAATGTTTTTGTGACAATCCAAATGCTGTAGCTACTGTAGCAGGTTGTTACAATTATGGAGGTAGAAATACTACTGAAAATCTTAAAGCATATTTTGATGCATGCACAGAATATAATGTCACTCTTACTGTGGAAGACGTTGAAGAGGCTTATAGAAATTATACTAAATTTGCAAAGTATCCATCTGAAATTTCCGGTTTCAATATTTCAATTCCTGTTGATGTACCACTCAAATTAAATGATACAATCACAGCTCTTTACATGGATTCTTATGATCATTTCTTAGGAAATTATGATAATAGTTTATACTACAGTGTTGGTATTCTCGGCTACTGGGCTCTGGTTTTCTTAATTGCTTCCTTGGTCAATTGGACCAAGAGGTTGTTCCCAAATATTGTTAAAATGTTTAATGGACCAATCTCAAACAAATTTAGAAAGCATATAACTATGCCTGCTTTTTATGGTAAGAGAAAGACAACTGAGCATAAAGTTTTAAAGATCTTCCACTTTTTAACTCCTTCAAGATTTGAGTCAATTGTTATAATAGGTTTTGTTGGTTTGACAATTGGTGTTTGTGCTGCTGGAATCAATTACGTTGAAAATGATCCTATTTTTGATTCCAGAAGTGCAGTCCTCTTACGTTATACAGCTGATAGAACAGGAATCGTTGCCACCATAATCATGCCATTGCTTGTCCTATTTGCAGGTCGTAATAACTTTTTACAGTGGTTAACAAAATGGAACTTCAGTACTTTTATAACCTATCATAAATGGGTTGCACGAGTTGATTTTCTATTAGTGGCTGTACATGCCATCTGTTTTTCCATCGGGTTTGGTTCTGATTATATCGAAGATATGAGTGAAAACTATCTTATTTGGGGTACGGTAGCTACTGGCGCTGGTGGAGCTATCCTAATCCAAGGTATGTTATACTTTAGAAGAAACAAATATGAAATATTCTTAATAATTCACATAACTCTTGCAGCTATTTGGATTGCTGGTGCATGGATTCATGTGGTAGACTTAGGGTATGTTTGGTTTTTATATCCTTGTATCGCAATTTGGGCACTTGATAGAGCAGTTAGATTATTAAGACTTGCATGCTTTGGGTTTCCTGAAGCTCAAATTTCTTTATTGGCTGATGAAACTTTGAAAGTTAAAATTCCCAAACCAAAATATTGGATTTCAGTACCTGGTGGACATGCATTTATTCATTTTTTACGGCCCAGTTGTTTCTGGCAATCACACCCATTTACCTTTACTGATTCAGTAGAACAAGGTAACAATATAGTCCTTTACTGTAAAGTAAAGGGTGGTGTTACTCATGGTTTATATCAACATGTTGCTTCCCATCCTGGTAGGGCTGCTAAAGTAAGAGTGGCTGTTGAAGGGCCATATGGAGAACCAACATGTGCTAAGAAATATGATACTGCCATGTTTATTGCTGGTGGAAATGGTATTCCAGGAATTTACTCGGAAGCAGTTGATATTGCTGTTAGATCAAAATGCAATGAAAAGAAAATTATTAAGTTGATTTGGGTCATAAGAGAATATAGATCGTTACTCTGGTTCTATGAAGAACTTCTTTCTTTAGATAAAACTAAAGTACAGACCACTATTTATGTCACGAGACCAGAAGCCTCAATAGATGAAGAAGAGTTCAACGATAGGCGCTGTACATTAACACCCAAAGAATCTCTTAATGACGATAGTTCTGAGAGTGATAAGAAAGAGAAGACTGGATCATTGATTGAAAAACAAACAAATGAAACTTTGAAAGAGTACGTCAGTAATAATTCCAGCATAGCTGTCATTAAATCAGAATTGTCTCATATTGAATTTAAAGACGGTAGGCCATCAATTGAAGATTTAGTATCTTCTGGGATTAAAGAATCGCATGGATCTATTGCATTTGTTACTTGTGGTCATGCTGCTATGGTAGATGAAATTCGTCATTCTGTTGTTGAAAATCTTGATAATACTGAAGGTAAAAGAATTGAATTCTTCGAGCAGTTACAAGTTTGGGCTTAGCTATTTTTTATAATATTAATAATGTGTATATACAACTTTTATAAATTTAATCAAGAAAAAAAACCTGTATGTGTTAGTGTACTCTATAATAATTTTGTCATTAGTCATTAAGATCAGGTATTAATTTTCAGCCTTTTCGTTATCCTTAAACATTTCTTCAACTGAACCACCTAAGTATACCTTGAGAGTTTTTCGAGTAGCTGGAAGAATTCTACATTTAACCATTGTATCTGTTGTACCATTTTCTTGATCTATTCTCTCATAGGCTTGGAATCGATGACATCCGCCAAATGCAAAATAATAATTTTTCCCAGTTTCTCTTACTTTGAATACATCTATTGGGGGCAATTCACCGGCAGTTATTTCTTCTATCCCACAAGTTGCAGAAGCCATGGGCACACCGTTCAAAGTGGAAGCCATTGCTTCGATCTTTTGATAATCAAGAACTGGAGGAATTGGTCTTCTAATTTCTCTTAATGGAACATATTCTTCTTTTAAATGAGATGATTGCAATGACATTCTAGTTTTTAGTAGATGATTTTATTGAATTAGAATAAGCATTGATATATATTTTGGAAAGTAAAGGCAGATGAAGCTATAAATATAGTTGCAAATTTGTTTATTTTATTCGTAGGTCACATAAATTTTTGATGAGCATATCATAATTTTTTGTAAGCGACCGGTTAAGTCTGGACTCGAATTACAAATATCAATTATTTCGAGAAGAAAGGACCACAAACAAATTCTTTTTTTTTTCCTTTTGAATTGTCTAACAATATAAATTTCTTTGATATATATTTGTCTACTTGTCATGTTTAACTAGTATATTTATTCAAGCATTTTCAAATAAATGTTGCTATGAACACAAAGAGAGATCAGAATTTAACCTTATAATATAATCGCGCCATGAGATGTAAAATCAACTGCTGCTTGGAATGTATCTTAACCAAATCCCTGATCGTACTCCGCTTACAACTTTATATTTCTAGTAATATAATGTTATTACTAAAGTTTAGTAAATATTATTACTTATAAATCTCTGATACTTACATAGTTGACATTTTTACATAGTTGAGTATCCTGTATACAATTTAACACAATTCAGTATACCTTTTAAGCCTTAGATATTCAACCTCAACAAACTTGTTAACACAACTCACATTAACCAAATCCTCATCATATGAAGATCAGCAAAGTAAGTCCTCATATGATGAGATAAATCACTCTTTACTGTTATGAGAACTATCTGTTCATTTTTTTAATTAATTATCATAACAAGAATTATATTCCGAAATCGGACTATAGAAAGAATTTCCCAATTAATTGACTTTGTTACGGTGTAATTAACAACCTAAATTTAGTAAAATAATATTAATACTTATTATTTGATTTATAGTTAATTTATTATTATATTGAAAACTAAAACTTTTTTAATAACTTTTTCTACTTATTCATCGGCCCGTCTTAATGAGGCTATCCCTTCCATAAATTTCGTACATCAATAAACCACAATTAATAAATCAAAAAGGAAGGGGATAAAAAAAACTAAAATTAAAGCTTAATTTTTCTTTTTAAATCAGATCCCTATAATAAATATATATATATATATATATATATATATACTTTCTTTTTGAGAATATCAATACAATTATACAGTGTTCATAATAATCAAAATAATTGTTTATTTTATCTAATCCATCAGTTCCATTTTGAAACAGCCACAACAATAAAAAAAAGAGCACCAAAAAAAATTTTTATTCCCAAATAATACTCATTCCCGATCCAACTGATCAAATTGATAACATATAAAATTTTCAAATTGATATATCTTGAACTTCAAGATGTATCATTTTGCCATATATATATCATTGGTAATAGCTATAGTACTACTACCTTTCTTAATACCCATTCGATCCAAAAATACCTGGCATAGAAAAATTAAGACCTTCTTAGGTATAGCCTTGCTTATTTCATCAACTATATCATTAACTCCTGATAAAGCCGTTAATGGAGCTCCAATTCATAAATATGGTGAAGAAAAAATAGCATTTTTAGGCTGCAGCTATCAAATAGTATTAATTGCTACCTTCTGTGATGGTGATGATTTTGATTATTGTTACTGCTCTAATTCAAACGCTTTGGCAACAATATCACACTGCTATGAATTAGGACATCCAAGTCAAATTGATTCATTATTAGATATGTGTCAGCAAAATTATAATATTACTATAAGTAAAGATGATTTTGAGAAAGCTCATGAGAATTATTTGTCCAATTCCAAATCAATTGATGAAATAGTTGACTACTCACCAACAAAAGTTATTCATTATCCTGTGAAATTAAATGAATCTCAGATATTCCTTTTCAAAGGTGCATATGATCAATTTCTTGGAAATTATGATAGGTCTGTAGATTATGGAGCATATGTTGTGCTATATTGGCTTGCCGCCTTTATATTGGTAGCAATTGCTAATTGGTCAAAAGTTATATTTCCAAGCTTGATCAAAAGTCACGTTAATAATAATTATTTGAATTGGTTCCGTAAAAATATAAGTTTACCAGCAACTTTTGGTAAAAGAAAGACCCAAGAAAAGCCATTCTTTCGAATTTTGCATATGCTAGTTCCAACTAGAATTGAAACTATTTTAATATGTGGATATTTAAGCTTATGTCTATTTTTCACAGTACATAAAATAAGGTATTTTGAAGGCGATCCTCTTTTCGATACTAAAGAGAAAGCATTATCAAGATATGTTGCAGTTAGAACTAGTATATTGACTAGTCTGTCAATGCCACTTTTAATTTTATTTGGTGGCAGGAATAATTTCTTGCAATGGTTTACAAGATGGGATTATTCAACATTCATTACATTCCATAGATGGATATCAAGAATCATATTTGTTTTGGTCCTCATTCATGCATTACTTTATACTTTCTACTTCGGTCGCTACCTGGAAGAGCTCACCAAGTCTTATGTGACATGGGGGAAACTTGCAACCTTTGCAGGTTTATTAATAATGATACAAGGACTTTTAGTTTTACGACGCAAATGGTATGAAATATTTTTATTATTACATATTGTATTGGCTGCAGTTTTTATAATTGGTGCTTGGATACATGTTTCAGACTTTTATTGCACCTGGTTTTATTATTATTCTGCTGCAATATGGGTATTTGATAGAATAATAAGAATAGGAAGATTAATGTCATTCGGATTTCCTGAAGCTAATGTTTACTTATATGCCGATGAAACTTTAAAAGTTGAAATTCCTACTCCACCTCATTGGGAATCAGTTCCTGGTGGTCATATATTTATACATTTCTTAAAGCCTTCTTGCTTTTGGCAATCACATCCATTTACTTATATAAGCTCTATTCAAGAAAGTAATAAAATTGTATCATTCATCAAAGTAAAAAGAGGTATAACTGGTGAATTATACAAACAATTATTATCAACACCAGGAAAAAGAATGAAAGTGAGAGTTTCAGTGGAAGGATCCTATGGAGAATCGACTCCTGCTCGTCATTACGACAAAGCGGTATTTATAGCTGGTGGTAGTGGTATTGCCGGAATTTATGCTGAAGCATATAATTTATTCAATAGAACCGTTGCTGGTTCAAATCAATCATTGAAGTTGATTTGGGTAATTAGAGAATATAAATCCCTATTATGCTTTTATGAAGAATTAAAAGCTTTGAAGGGCTCAAAGGTTGACGTTACTATATATGTCACAAAACCATTAATAGTGACGAGTCAACTATTTGATGCTGATAGTCTTTTATTTAAAAGTGATCCAGCAAATTATGGTTCATCGACTGATTTCAGCTCATCTTCATTGGAGTTAATCAGTACTGGTAAAGCTTATGATGTAGAAGAAATTAAGAGTGATTTATCACATATTAAGTTTGAAGAAGGTAGACCCAATATTGAAGACATCATTCACACTAATATCAAAGAATCGGCCGGTTCGACTTGCTTTGTAACATGTGGACATCCTGTAATGGTTGATGATGTAAGAGCATCTGTTGTAAGAAATATTGGAGTAGAAAATGGAAAGAGGGTAGATTATTTCGAACAATTGCAAGTTTGGGCTTAAATAATTATTTATAGAGTTAACTTATAGACGACAAAACAAAATTAAAATTAGAAATTATTAAAATATTAAATAATTGGTACCAATAATTATTATAAAAAAAAAAGTAAACCATTAATTAGAAATTCAGGCATCACTTGTAACATCTTTTTCTGCACTTGGAACCCATTTCGCAGATTTCCATGGAGCTATCTTTTGAGCATACAACTCGTCAACTTCTTCTAATGTTAAACCTTTAGTTTCAGATAAGAAGAAGTATACGTAGAACAATGAGAATAACATACAACCAGCAAATACAAAACCATAATAGAAGTGGATAGCACCAGTAATGAATGGAGTGAAAAATGAAATTAAGAAATTCCATATCCAATTTGCAGCCGTAGCAATGGCAACCCCCTTTGCTCTTATTCTTAATGGATAGCTCTCGGAAATAATAGTATAAATACCACCAGCCCAAGTAGAAGCAAAAAAGAAGATATTTAAACAGGAAACAAAGATCATTGCCTTTCCAGATGGCTTATAAGTATTATTGTTATCATATTCTCCATCTTTGTATAAGTGTACACCACCAACCACAGCGTAAATTAATAAACAGATAAACATACCAGTTGAACCTACTAGCAATGTCAATCTTCTTCCTAATTTTTCAATGGCCCAAATACCAACAAAAGTTGAAGCAAAATTAATTACACCTAAAATAATTGAAGTTATAAAGGAATCTTCTATTCCAACAGCTTGGAAAATAGAAGTACCGTAGTAGAAGAAATAGTTAACACCAGATAATTGTTGCAATGATTGTAACATAATACCCATAATAACTCTTTTGAAAATAGCCGGCTTACCTGTAACTAATTCAGACCATGAAGCTGATCCAGCAATAGCTTCTCTGTTAATACCAGCTTGGATTAACTCGACTTCATGACGAACGAATTCATCTTCGGGATGCATCTTATTAGATTTTGCAATTGAAGCTTTGGCTTTGCTTATTTCGTTCTTTTCAATTAAGAATCTAGGCGATTCTGGCATGAACATCATACCACTGACTAAGAAAATAGCCCATAAGAAGCATAAACCTAATGGAACTCTCCATTGTCTTGAATCATCCAATTTCTTGGTACCATAACAAACGCAATAACCAATCAAAATACCTAAAGTAATGCATAATTGGAAACAGCAAACCAATGCACCTCTTAATTTTTTTGGAGCAGTTTCAGAGATAAATAATGGTGCTAAGACTGCAACAACACCAACTGCTAAACCAGTGATAATACGACCAATCATAATTTCATACCAAGCATGTTGAGATGCAATTTGAACGATAATACCAACAACATAAACAACCATAGAAGACATTAAACCAATTCTTCTTCCATATACGTCCCCAACTTTAGATAATAAAATACCACCAATCGCACAACCAATGTTGAAAACAGAAACTAGTAAGCCTGTTCTAACTTTAGATATGTAGACACTACCATCATCACGATGTGTACCAAACCTATCTTTGAAATCAGTCATGTTTAAGAAACCACCAATGGTACCTGTATCGAAACCAAAGACGAAACCACCAAAAGCGATTAACAAGCAAAAGCACACGATAGCAATATGATCAAAAAAACTTCTTTTATAGGAAATGTCTGCATCATGTTTTTCATCTTGTTTACTTAACGAATTTGCAGTGACTGCAGTATTTTCAGTACTTAATTCTTGATTATCCATAATGAATTTTAATTATAAATGTAAATGATTTACAATGAAAATAATAAAATAAAGCTGCAATCTTGTGGGACCCAATGGCTATTTATATTGCGTTACTCATATCTAGCATAGTGGGGTTAGGTACTTGAAGATACTTAATATAAAGTAGTGATACTTTAGTTAGTAGTTTTCGGATAAACTGGTTTTTCCTACTAGAAAAATGCTTCCTATACTGAAAGCGTGATTCAAAATTATAGAGTTAAAACTTGGCAAAGTTTATTTACTGAAAGAATTTTGTATTTGTAGAATCATTTCCAATTTACAATTGGGGTCATTTGTAGATCCCATCTTTACTGTTGTTGCGAATCAGTTCATCAATTCAAAGTAAATTTCAACAGAGTCATTTCAAGTACACCGTATCACATAATGTGATGCTCTTCTTAAATTCGATGCTTGGTTTATTTTCAAATGGATAAAGCGTATTTGATAGCTTGGTTAAAATTGTGAGCACAACCGTGGGTTAAATGCACCATTACAATGTTAAAACTGACTGGGAATAAACAACTCTTCCGGACTGTCTTGTGAACAAATGTTCTAACTTCGTATAACTCCATTCATTTAGGTCATACAGAATACAAAGGACGTTGTAATTATTAAAAATAGTAAATCACACAACTAAAATCAAAAGTGTTGCATAAAAATTTTTTTGCTGCGAGATTTTTAAATTACAAAATCTTTTAAAAAGTTAAAATTATTTAAAATTTTTAAATTATTTTTTTATAATTACTAAATACAATTTTAATTATTTTTATAAACTAAATTAGAAAATTATTATCTCCTAAAGTAATAAGGCATTAAATATCATGAAGCGTTAAATTCTTTTATATTTTTAATTTAAACATCAGCGGCTTTTTGTTCTTCTGATTTAGGAGTCCAACTTGAAGATTTCCATGGAGCAACCTTTTCAGCATATAATTCATCAACTTCTTCTAAAGTTAAACCTTTGGTTTCAGAGACAAAGAAATAGACGTAGACAAATGAGAATAATAAACAACCAGCAAAAACAAACCCGTAGTAGAAATGAATAACCTTGGTAATCATTGGAGTAAAGAATGAAATTAAGAAACCCCATGTCCAGTTAGCAGCAGTAGCAACAGCCATGGCTTTAGCTCTGATTCTTAATGGGTATGATTCTGAAATAATAGTGTAAACACCACCAGCCCAAGTAGAAGCAAAGAAGAAAATGTATAAACAAGTAATAAAGATCATAGCATTACCAGAGCCAGGATAAGTAGGACCAGAAGAACCCTCTTTAAATAATCTTATTGAACCAATACATGCGTAAATTAATAAACAGACAAACATACCAATAGAACCACCTAATAATGTGATTCTTCTTCCTAACTTTTCAATAGCCCAAATATTAGCAAATGTAGAGACAAAATTAACAGTACCTAAAATAATTGATGTTTGGAAAGCATCTTCTAAACCAACAGCTTGGAAAATAGTAGTACCATAATAGAAGAAATAGTTAATACCAGTTAATTGTTGTAATGATTGTAACATAATACCCATGATTAATCTTCTGAAAATAGCTGGTTTACCTGTAATTAATTCACCCCAAGATGCAGATCCAGCAAGAGCTTCTCTATCGATACCAGCTTGAATTAAGTCAATTTCATGATAAACAAATGCATCTTCTGGATCAACTTTATTAGATCTTGAGATAGAAACTTTAGCTCTTTCGATTTCATTCTTTTCAATTAAGTATCTTGGAGATTCTGGCATAAATACCATACCAGTAACTAAGAATAAAGCCCATAAGAAACATAAACCTAATGGAATTCTCCACTGACTTGAATTAGATAAATTTTTAGTACCATAACAGATGATGTAACCTAAGAAGATACCTAAAGTAATACATAATTGGAAACAACAAACTAAAGGACCTCTTAAAGTTTTTGGAGCAGTTTCGGAAATAAATAATGGACATAACACAGCAACAGTACCAACAGCTAAACCAGTAATAATACGACCAATCATAATTTGGTACCATTGCTTTGAAGAAGAAATTTGAATTACAATACCTACACAGAAAACAACCATAGCAGCCATTAAACCAATTCTTCTACCAAACATATCACCGATTTTAGATAAGAAAATACCACCAATGGCACAACCAATATTGAACACAGAAACGATTAATCCAGTTCTAATAGTAGACATATAATATTCACCTTCAGAATTGAGTTCACCAAATCTTTCTAAGTAATCATTCATGTTAAGGAAACCACCAATGGTACCAGTATCGTAACCAAAGACGAAACCACCGAAGGCAACTAATAAACAGAAGAATGAAATTAAAATATAGTCTCTAAACCCTTTCTCAGGTAAAGCAGAAACCAAAGCAGGAACATTTTCTTCTTTGTCCACAACCTCATTAGAGTGGACAGAAGTAGTTGAATTAGAGTGTTGAGACATTTTTAAAAATAAATTTTACAAATGAAATTGAAAGTTGCTATTTGTAGATGTAAATGATATAATTATTCAAAGAAAGGTTGCCACTTTAGAGACAGCCCTTGACTATTTATATTACATTCTTCATCTCATTGCTAAAGGTTTACTGTACATTCAACTTTCATTATAGAAGAGTAGTCCCAGAATTGTACCGGAAAAACTTTAATATTGTCAGACTTGGTAAAAATTTCTTGGAACGCAGAGGATTTTCCGATGAGGAATTTCTTTTTTTCTTATTTTTGATATCACTTGACACACACTCATATAATAAAAGAGTATTTGCCTTAGCAACTTTTGCAAGCTAGAAAATGTCAAGAATTATAATTTTTGCATGTTTATTAGGTGCTGATAATATTGCTTCATAATTGCATCCATGTAGTTCAATTTAATGGTTGAAACGGCAAAGCTATTGGAGTAGGTGATTCGTACTAGCCAGGGGGATGTACTTCCAGCTTAATACTTGGCCATAATTAATTAATTCAGTCTATTGAACAACTTTATTTTAATCAGGCCACGATTAATTGAAAATGTTATTACTTAGTATGTGGAGTTTGAAAAAAAAGTTTGATTAGAATGTCAGAACAATTTTCAGAAGTTCTAACAACTCTGTATCTGGTGAAATGTAGTCATTCCGATTGTTTTTATGTGATTATTATTCTAATAATAGACGATATGTAATAAGGTGAGTGTAACCCAACCCAACATATGATACATTATATTTGTCTCAAAAACAGATATAGAATTATCTATGAGAGCCGTATTTTTTCTACTTAATGTGTTGTAAACGGCTTTATAATTGCGTTATATTAAGAAGTGGAATCTTACGACTATATTATACCAATAGAACAGATTCGTACACTTGCAAAGATTGCTTATTTGTATCCATCACCAACGGCAATTATTTTTTGTAATTAAATAATCTGTCTCATAAATAGTTACATAAACTTCGGACACGGCGTAAAAAGATAGGCTTTACGAAATTTTGGGCTCAGAATCTTCTGCTGTAATACCCCCTCTGATTAAAAGCTTTTATTACACTATAGAACCAAATCATCAAAATATCATGGTACATAAGTTTATTTCGCCTTTTAATTTAAGCATTGGCAGTTTTTAGTTCTTCTGGTTTTGGAATCCAACTTGAAGATTTCCATGTGGCAATCATTTCAGTTTATAATTCATCAATTTCTTCTCGTAATAATTATATAATTTCAGAGAACTACTTAGAAGAATAAAAATAATATACGACTAGTCCAAGTGGAAGCAAGCACGATACAAGCAGTAATTAATATCATAGCGTTACCAGATCTAGGATGACTAGTAGCAATAGTCACTAGCATAAGCGTAAATTGATAATCAGATAAACATAAACGTGATTGTGAAAAACATCGGGACTATAATTACAAAATCATTTATAAAGTTAAAATCTTTTATATTCTTTTTCTATAATTAGTATATATACTTTTAATTATTTTTATAAACCTAATCAGCAAATTAATTGCGAAATAAATCATTAAGGCATTAAATATCATGAAGCGTTAAATTCTTTTATATTTTTAATTTAAACATCAGCGGCTTTTTGTTCTTCTGATTTAGGAGTCCAACTTGAAGATTTCCATGGAGCAACCTTTTCAGCATATAATTCATCAACTTCTTCTAAAGTTAAACCTTTGGTTTCAGCGACAAAGAAATAGACGTAACCAAATGAGAATAATAAACAACCAGCGAAAACAAAACCATAGTAGAAATGGATAGCATCAGTAATAAATGGAGTAAAAAATGAAATTAAGAAACCCCACATCCAATTGGCAGCAGTAGCAATAGCCATGGCTTTAGATCTGATTCTTAATGGGTATGATTCTGAAATAATAGTGTAAACACCACCAGCCCAAGTAGAAGCAAAGAAGAAAATGTATAAACAAGTAATAAAGATCATAGCATTACCTGAAGCTTCATAAGTTTCAGCACCTGAATAATCATCATCTTTAAATAATCTTAATGAACCAATACATGCGTAAATTAATAAACAGACAAACATACCAATAGAACCACCTAATAATGTGATTCTTCTTCCTAATCTTTCAATGGCCCAAATATTGGCAAAAGTTGAAGCAAAATTAACAGTACCTAAAATAATTGAAGTTTCAAAAGCATCTTCTAAACCAACAGCTTGGAAAATAGTAGTACCATAATAGAAGAAATAGTTAATACCAGTTAATTGTTGTAATGATTGTAACATAATACCCATGATTAATCTTCTGAAAATAGCTGGTTTACCTGTAATTAATTCACCCCAAGATGCAGATCCAGCAAGAGCTTCTCTATCGATACCAGCTTGAATTAATTCAATTTCATGATAAACAAATGCATCTTCTGGATCAACTTTATTAGATCTTGAGATAGAAACTTTAGCTCTTTCGATTTCATTCTTTTCAATTAAGTATCTTGGAGATTCTGGCATAAATACCATACCAGTAACTAAGAATAAAGCCCATAAGAAACATAAACCTAATGGAACTCTCCATTGTCTTGAATCAGATAAATCTTTAGTACCATAACAGATACAGTAACCTAAGAAGATACCTAAAGTAATACATAATTGGAAACAACAAACTAAAGGACCTCTTAAAGTCTTTGGAGCAGTTTCGGAAATAAATAATGGTGATAAGACAGCAACGGTACCAACAGCTAAACCAGTAATAATACGACCAATCATAATTTGATACCAAGCTTGTTGAGAAGAAATTTGAACGATAATACCAACAACATAAACAACCATAGCAGCCATTAAACCAATTCTTCTACCAAACATATCACCGATTTTAGATAAGAAAATACCACCAATGGCACAACCAATGTTGAACACAGAAACGATTAATCCAGTTCTAATAGTAGACATGTGATATTCACCTTCCGAATTGAGTTCACCAAATCTTTCTTGGAAATCAGTCATGTTAAGGAAACCACCAATGGTACCAGTATCGAAACCAAAGACGAAACCACCAAAGGCGACTAATAAACAGAAGAAAGAAATTAGAATATAATCTTTCCAGCCTTTATCAGGTAAAACTTCTCTTTCTTCTTTTTCCATAACCACATTAGAGTGGACAGGAGTGGTTGAATTAGAGTCTTGAGACATTTTTATAAATAATTTTTATAATTGAAATTGAAATTGTAATTGTAATTGAAAATTGAGATTTGAAACAAATAGTAATAACAAATTGTTATTTGTAGATGTGAATGATGATAAGAATATTCAAAGAAAGGTTCCCATTGTAGAGGCAACCCTTGAGTATTTATATTGCGTTCTTCGGAAAAACCATCTCATTCTTAAAGATCTAAGAATAATAATAGAATATAATAATTGTAAGTAAATTTCATGATAGAGGAGCAGCCTCAGCGCAAATTTGAAAGAGACAGCACGGAAAAACTTAAATTGTCTGACATGGTCACAGGCTAAAAATAAAAAAAGAAATAAAATTTCTTAATTATGCGCCGCGGAGAGTTTCCGATTTTTTTCCTTTGTAATCTCATCTCAAAATTTTTAAAAGCTGCATAAACAAAATGACAGTGATTATAATTTTTGCAATAATGTTTAATTAAATGCTGATGCTATTACATCATAATTGCATCGATCTATTTTAATTTATTGATTGAACCAATAATCAACCTTCGAGAAGGTAGTTCCTATTAAGCTGGGGATATATACTTGCAGCTTATAACTTGGCAATCATTAATTAATTCATTAATCTAATAAGTCTTTATCTTTAATCAACCCACTTTTCATACAAAAGCTATTATTTATTATTAGAGTTAGTCTTGTTCCTCGGTACGTTTCTTTAAAGTTCAAATAAGCTTTATCTGTACACTATGACGTCTAGTCTAGTCGTTCACAATCATAAGGCATGTCTTGATGTGATTATTATTCTAATAATATAGAATAGATTATATGGTGTGTTTTCCAAATATATACTACATTGAAATTATTTCAAAAGATGTCTACAACTGTATATGCTAGTTGTGTTGTAAACAGCTTTATAATTGCGTTGCATTATGGTACGGAATCTTACGACTATGTTATGTACTTTAAAAGATTTATGTTCCCTTCCAGAACATGGTCTTTCTTTCTTTATTATTCATTAGAAACGGCTGTTATTGGTTGCAGAATCTAATTGTATAAGCTCGCTGTAGATTATATTTACATCAACTTTAAACAAGGCATAAAAGAAAAAAGGTTTTTTACGAAATCTGGGCTCGAAATTTTTACGCCTTAACACACCCCCTTTGATTGAAAAATATTATTTTCAAAAGAAGATTTACAAATTTAAATATATTTTTTTTAAAAAATATCTATTATGGTAAATTCCTATATACTTTTTATTTTTTATTTTTTATTAGAGTAAAAAATCCAAACCGTTAAAATGTCATGATGCGTAATATTGTTTTATTTTGTATTTTGTATTTTGTATTTTGAACTTATAATGTAAATTAAACTTCAGCAGCTTTTTCTTGTTCTGCTCTTGGAGTCCAACTTGAAGATTTCCATGGAGCAACCTTTTCAGCATATAATTCATCAACTTCTTCTAAAGTTAAACCTTTAGTTTCAGAGACAAAGAAATAGACGTAACCAAATGAGAATAATAAACAACCAGCGAAAACAAAACCATAGTAGAAATGGATAGCATCAGTAATAAATGGAGTAAAAAATGAAATTAAGAAACCCCACATCCAATTGGCAGCAGTAGCAATAGCCATGGCTTTAGATCTGATTCTTAATGGGTATGATTCTGAAATAATAGTGTAAACACCACCAGCCCAGGTTGATGAGAAGAAGAAAATGTATAAACAAGTAATAAAGATCATAGCATTACCTGAAGCTTCATAAGTAGCGGCACCAGAATAATCAGCGGTCTTAAATAATTTTAATGAACCAATACATGCGTAAATTAATAAACAGACAAACATCATTGCTGAACCAATTAATAATGTAATTCTTCTACCTAATCTTTCAATGGCCCAAATACCAACAAACGTTGAAGCAAAATTAACAGTACCTAAAATAATTGAAGTTTCAAAAGCATCTTCTAAACCAACAGCTTGGAAAATAGTAGTACCATAATAGAAGAAATAGTTAATACCAGTTAATTGTTGTAATGATTGTAACATAATACCCATGATTAATCTTCTGAAAATAGCTGGTTTACCTGTAATTAATTCACCCCAAGATGCAGATCCAGCAAGAGCTTCTCTATCGATACCAGCTTGAATTAAGTCAATTTCATGATAAACAAATGCATCTTCTGGATCAACTTTATTAGATCTTGAGATAGAAACTTTAGCTTGTTCAATCTTTTGTTTTGTAACTAAATATCTTGGAGATTCTGGCATAAATACCATACCAGTAACTAAGAATAAAGCCCATAAGAAACATAAACCTAATGGAATTCTCCATTGTCTTGAATCAGCTAAATCTTTAGTACCAAAACAGATACAGTAACCTAAGAAGATACCTAAAGTAATACATAATTGGAAACAACAAACTAAAGGACCTCTTAACTTCTTTGGAGCAGTTTCGGAAATGAACAATGGTGATAAGACAGCAACGGTACCAACAGCTAAACCAGTAACAATTCTACCAATCATAATTTGATACCAAGCTTGTTGAGATGCAATTTGGATAACGACACCAACAACGTAAACAACCATAGAAAACATTAAACCAATTCTTCTACCATATACATCACCGATTTTAGATAAGAAAATACCCCCAACGGCACAACCAACGTTGAAAACAGAAACAATTAAACCAGTTCTAATAGTTGAAATATGATATGAACCTTCAGCATCAAGTTCACCAAATCTTTCTTGGAAATCAGTCATGTTAAGGAAACCACCAATGGTACCAGTATCGAAACCAAAGACGAAACCACCAAAGGCAACTAACAAACAAAAGAAAGAAATTAGAATATAATCTTTCCAGTTTTTATTAGGTAAAGCGACAGGTTCTTCCTCTTTTTCTAGGTTTTTAGTGTTGACAGCAGTGTCAACAGTATTTAAATCTTGTTCAGACATAATGAAAATTTATTTTATTGAATGTAAATGTGTAAATATTATTGTAATTATTATAATTGTATAATGATGATGAAAAATAAAAGAGATTAATATTCTCCAGATTGTATTGGAATTTAATCCATATTTATATTATTCTAAAGGACCCCATTCCCCATAAAATATAATAATAAAAATATAAAGAAAGTAAAAGGTATTAGAGATGATGGATGCGGGCATGGAAATGCAAAAGTAAATTCCAAGGCTGAAAGGCTCATTGGAATTTTTTTTTTAAGCTTTTTTGTGCAGCGCTTTCCTAATTTTGAATTTTTGTCATTCGGAAAAATTATTTTTTAATGTTGTAATTTAAAGTTATACTAATTTAATATTTAAAAAAAATTAAAAAATCTCATCTGACATTGTCATTTATTTATTTATTTCTTTTTTTTTTTTTATTTTTTTGTTTGCTTGTTTTTGTCAGTCATTTTTTTCTCTATCACTTGCCACTTTCTGTTTTGGGGAATTTATAACAAAAAAAATGTCTTTTTGTACTGCAAAAAAGACAAAAAATAATTTTATTCTATTCTTTGTGGGGGGGGGTTTAATTTAGTTTTGTTTCTTTTACCTGGTTGGCTGGGCATATAAATTATTATTTAACTTCAATTCCTTCTTTTCCCCCCAATAGTTTCTTTTTTTTTTATTTTTCATTTATTCTTTCATGTAGACCATATTTCCATGATTATACTTTCTATTCCAACATATTTTCTAAAGATCTTAAATTTCTTAAGTCCTACATAAATGTCATTTAAAAATTAGTTAATTGTTTTATTATTCTATTGTTATCATTTGACAATTGCATCGGAGAAGGAAGTTTATAGATTAATATATTATAAAATATTTAAATTTCTTTATCCACATGTCTTGGCTGCATCGAATTCAATATGATTTCGAAAAAGTTTGATGCACTGTCTTAAGAGATATTAAGATCTAAGTGACATGTGAAGACCATCTGTTATCTTTATTCTCCTACAAATCTTTAATAAAATTATTTTCTTTTGTATATTAAAAAACTCTAATTCAATATGTAATGTTTTTTTCGTTTTTCTCATAAATAATAAATGCTTATGAAAATTACATAGTATAATTTTCTTTTATCCTATTCCCATTCTATAAACTTTAAGCATCAATTCGATCTTCCTTTGGTGGAACCCAAGATGCAGATTTCCAAGGTGCAACTCTTGAAGCATATAATTGATCAACTTCTTCCAATGACAATCCTTTAGTTTCACAAACAAAGAAATAAACAAAGAAACATGAAAGTAACATTGAACCGGTGAAAACAAAACCAAAATAGAAATGAATAACTTTAGTGATCATTGGAGTAAAGAATGAAATTAAGAAACCAAGCATCCAATTAGCACCAGTTGCAACAGCCATAGCCTTAGCTCTAATTCTTAAAGGATAAGTTTCGGAAATAATGGTATAACAACCACCGGCCCAAGTAGAAGCAAAGAAGAAAATATAAACACAAGTAATAAAGATCATTGCATTACCAGATGATTTGTTAGTGTTATCATTATCACGTTCACCATCTTTATATAAACTAAGGGAACCAAGACATGAATAGATTAATAAACAAACAAACATACCAATAGAACCACCTAATAATGTAATTCTTCTACCTAATTTTTCAATGGCCCAAATATTAGCAAATGTAGAGATGAAGTTAACAGTACCTAAAATAATTGAAGTTTGGAAAGCATCTTCTAAACCAACAGCTTGGAAAATAGTAGTACCATAATAAAAGAAATAGTTAATACCAGTTAATTGTTGTAAAGAAGTTAAACTAATACCCATAATAACTCTTCTGAAAATAGCTGGTTTACCTGTAATTAATTCACCCCATGATGCAGAACCAGCAAGAGCTTCTCTGTCAATACCGGCTTGGATTAAATGAACTTCATTATAAACAAATGGATCTTCTGGGTCAACTTTATTGGATTTAGCAATGGATTTCTTAGCTTCTTCAATTTTGTGTTTTTCAACTAAATATCTTGGGGATTCTGGCATAAAGATCATACCAGCAATTAAAAATAAAGCCCATAAGAAACATAAACCTAATGGAATTCTCCACTGTTTTGAATCAGATAAATCTTTAGTACCAAAACAGATAATGTAACCTAAGAAGATACCTAAAGTAATACATAATTGGAAACAACAAACTAATGGGCCTCTTAAAGTTTTTGGAGCAGTTTCGGAAATGAACATTGGTGATAACACTGAAACACAACCAACTGCTAAACCACTGATAATACGACCAACCATAAATTGATACCAAGTGTGTTGAGAAGAAATTTGAACTGCAATACCAACAATATAGATAACCATAGAGAACATTAAACCAATTCTTCTACCGTATACTTCAGCGATTTTAGATAAGAAAAGACCCCCAACGCAACAACCAACGTTGAAAACAGAAACAATTAAACCAGTTCTAATAGTTGAAATATGGTAACCATGTTCAGTAAGTTCACCAAATCTTTCTTGATAATCACTCATGTTAAGGAAACCACCAATGGTACCAGTATCGAAACCAAAGACGAAACCACCAAAGGCAACTAATAAACAGAAGAATGAAATTAAAATATAGTCTTTAAACCCTTTTTCAGGTAAAGCAGCAACTTTGTCTTCTTTTTCAAAGACATTTGTATTGACTGGAGTAGTGATTCCAGTATCTAATTCTTGATCGGACATGTTTTGTATGATAATTGATTTATTATACTTTGAATGATTCAGAACTAGCTAAAATTGTTGTCAATTAACATGGATTTCAATACAATTTTATATTGTTTAATTCATTCCAACATCTTCAATATCTTCATCGATCACATTGGATTCAATGAAACATTACTGACCTTCATCGTTGATCAACATCGAGGATCAACTCACTTGCTCCTAAATAAAAATAAAAAAAAACTTGGTAGAGATTGTTGCAAGATACCGTTTACCTACAAAAACCTCAACTGATCTAAAATTTATTTTTCACTAATAAAATTTTTGTCTCTGTCAGTTTCCTAATTAAGAACACGAGCCTTGTCTCCGATTTTCTCCATGTAAAAAATATGTATTATGCAGGAAATGTAACATGGAGTTTAGCACTAGAGACATCAACAGGAGGCAGAATTCCACACAAAGTTTAATTCGATGACATGAGACAAGAATTATAATTTCCTCTTTAATTTCAAAATAATTTTAAACTTTTTGTGACTGCTAAAATCATTTAATTTGATGTCTAAAAGTTTAAAAGTAGCTAACACATGACGCCCCTACTACTCACCCACTTAAAGTGCTATACGATGAGCTTTTATAATTAACTTTTAAAATATTTTACGGAGGAATATAGTCTATAACTTTTCTTTTTTTTTGGCGGGAGGGGGGATAAGTTTAGGTACATGTTAGTGGTTTTTACTTTTTTTTGTCTATTACAATAATGATGACAATTCCGTAAAAACCCTTTAAAAGGTTAGAAATATTTCTATACTCCGCTCCTAACAGTTTGGTAAATCTTTTTTTTTCTTTTATTCTATTTTAATTTTAATTTCACAAACAAGTAAAGATTAACTTATTTTTTAATTCATCTCCAGCCTTTCTGATCACACTAGTTTGTCCGACAAGCTATCTCTTAACTGTTTGTGGCCATCTCTTAACTGTTTTTTTATCTAATCTTACCTATGACTCTCTTCATAAACGATATCAATTGATCCGACAAGGGCCATGAGTCAAAGCTCTATAATGAAGTTTTTATCAATAATTATACAATTTAGCATTCTATATAAGAGTCACAATTATTCGAATGCAACCCCAACTTCAGCTGGCTTTCGCCTTAATAACTTGGCGTATAATATTATACTCCAATAAATTGTGATTTAGTATTCCCATGGGGTAAAGCTGACATTAATATTTTTCAGTACGCATTTGTTGGTTATTAAAGTTTCATTATGGGCTGAGACCAGTGAAAGTTATTCCAGTTCATCGTAGATCTCTTGGTTGCAACAAAAAAAAATATTGGATGTTACCTGCAAAAAATTTTTCCTAGGCTTGAAGTTAAAATTTTCTCACAAAATGATAAATACGTAAGAAAAATTTTTCATTCCTAAAATATTTATTATCCAAAAGTATTAATAAGGTTTAAAAATGGAGGTATGGAGAACCCCAGAAATTGTAATAAGAATAAATAAATACCTAGAATATTTAGCCGGGCTATTTAAGAGGCCAAATCCAATGATGGCAAAATGTATAAATTAGACCGGTTTCGTACGGTTTCCTAACGCATTTGTAAACTTTTCTAGAAATCACGTAGACTATACTAACTTGAGAGTTATGACAACATTCATCTGATTATATATGATTTAGTTGTTCATATTGTAGAATAGCTCCATTGCCAATGACTTTATTCGAGGTATTTAGCCTGTTAGAACTTGGCTCTTAATAAATTAAGGAACAAACGTAGTGTCAAGGTGGATGTTTCGGAAAAACAAAATTGCATGCCTTGCAGTTATCAGTTTATTTTACAACATATGATACCTGTTTAATTAGACGAATATACAACAGCTGTTTCTAATAGTCAGGATAAACCGTTAAAGTTTTTCCGAATTACAGTTTTTTTTCATGCAGCAATTTTAATTAAAAAAAATTTTTCACTGCACACAAGGGTAGCTACCCTAGTAACATGATACCACCAAAATGTATTATATTAATATACTTTATTTAAAATTTGCTGAAAAATGCCGCTTTTGGTAAAATGCCTTCTGTCTGTTTAAAAAAATTAGAGCTTCCCATTATATTTTCCATATTAGCATCGAAAATTTCATTGGTTGAAATATGTCTTATTATTACTTCAATTTATCGCACAATGCTTTCCATAAATTTCAAATATTTTAGGGATGATTTACTTATTAATTTTTAAGCTGTCATATACTGAGGGGTTATAATGTTAAGAGTGATATTTATAAATTATAATATGATTTTAGTGAGCCATGGCAACTATTAAAGAATAGCATACATCACAAGGTTAAAATATTGACCAATAATCAATTATGAGCGAGTATAGTCCGGATACTTATGCAATGACCTATCCGTCCACAAGTCCTCCAGTATGGAGCCAGTGGGGCCAAAAATGGGGGCATCCGGAAAATTTTTAGTTTATGTACAGGAATACAGCAAACTATAAAAATATTTTTTAAAAAGTTTTTCCGAGACAGAACTTCTCATACACTTGCAGCTATTTTCATATTTCACCATTACTGAAAATTCTTTCATTTGAAACTATATAAATTAGGAGCAATTTCCATTTTTAAATATTTCTTTTAATATTGATATATTTTATTCCAATTTGTTTTATCTAACAAAATTAAATTATTATAATGTCAGAACAAGAATTTGCATCTGGTACTCAAACACCAGAAAACACGTCTATATTGGACAAAGAGAGAAAATCGGAAGATATTCCGGTTCAACCAGCCAGCAATGTGCTTACAGGTATTAAAAAGCATTACTTAATCTCGGGTTTCTGTTTATTGGTTGCCTTTGGTGGTTTCGTCTTTGGATTCGATACTGGTACCATTGGTGGTTTTGTTAACATGACAGATTTCCAAGAGAGATTTGGACAACATCATTCAGACGGTTCTGCTTACATGTCTAATGTCAGAGTTGGTTTACTTATTTCTATTTTCAATGTTGGTTGCGCTGTTGGTGGTATTTTCTTTTCAAAAATCGGTGATATGTATGGTAGAAGAGTTGGTATTTGGGTTGCCATGGTCATTTATGTTGTTGGTGTAATTATCCAAATTGCATCTCAACATGCTTGGTATCAATTTATGATTGGTAGAATTATTACTGGTTTAGCCGTTGGTACTGTCTCAGTTTTATGTCCATTATTTATTTCAGAAACTGCTCCAAAAACTTTAAGAGGTCCATTAGTTTGTTGTTTCCAATTGTGTATTACCTTTGGTATTTTCATTGGTTATTGTGTTACCTTTGGTACCAAGAAATTGGCTCAATCAAGATCATGGAGAATTCCATTAGGTTTATGTTTCTTATGGGCTATTTTCTTAGTCACCGGTATGGTATTTATGCCAGAATCCCCAAGATATTTAGTTGAAAAACACAAGATTGAAGAAGCTAAGAAATCCATTGCTAAATCAAATAAAGTTGACCCAGAAGATCCATTTGTTTATCATGAAGTTCAATTAATTCAAGCCGGTATTGACAGAGAAGCTCTTGCTGGTTCTGCATCATGGGGTGAATTAATTACAGGTAAACCTGCTATTTTCAGAAGAGTTGTTATGGGTATTATGTTACAATCATTACAACAATTAACTGGTGATAACTATTTCTTCTATTATGGTACCACTATTTTCCAAGCTGTTGGTTTAGAAGATTCATTTGAAACATCAATTATTTTAGGTGTAATTAATTTTGCTTCAACCTTTGTTGGTATTTGGGCTATTGAAAGATTAGGAAGAAGAATTACTATGTTAGTTGGTTCTGCTTCCATGTTTGTCTGTTTCGTTATCTATTCAGTTATTGGTGGTGTACATTTGTACAAAGATGGTGAATATAATAATAAGAACACTTACACTCAATCGGGTAAAGCTATGATTTTCATTACTTGTTTGTATATCTTTTTCTTCGCTTCTACTTGGGCTGGTGGTGTTTATACTATTATTTCAGAATCATATCCATTAAGAATCAGATCTAAAGCCATGGCTATTGCTACTGCTGCCAATTGGATTTGGGGTTTCTTAATTTCATTTTTTACTCCATTCATTACTAGTGCTATCCATTTCTACTATGGTTTTGTGTTTACTGGTTGTTTGTTATTCTCCTTCTTTTACGTTTACTTCTTTGTTTCTGAAACTAAAGGTTTATCATTGGAAGAAGTTGATGAATTGTATGCCCAAAAAATCAAACCATGGAAGTCAGCTGGTTGGGTTCCACCTTCATTTGAAGAAATGGCCACATCTCCCAGATTTGCTGCTGAATCCAAAACTGAAGAAGAAAGGGTTTAAAATTAGAATGAAAAGAAGGCTTACGAAGTATATATATGTACTTTGTATTTTATATAGAAATGTGTAATATAAATGAATTAATAACTATAATGTAATGCAAAAATTATTCTTATTTGATCCCGAATGAATTTCCTTTTTCTTGAACAGTTTATTGGTACGGCTAATCTTTCCACCCCAATCAAAAAGCCAGTATGCTACCTTCTTGGCTTCATAATAAAATGTTTCTTTGAATCCCAAATATTCCATAATGTCATTTAATAGTTTCTTATCAAAATATCTCGAACTTGTTACACAAGGTAATGGCAACACTAAAAATAATCCACTTAAGCTTCCATCTTTTGGAGCTTTCAAGAATTTAGTCATTAATATCAACATATCACCTCTTAACTTCGGGTTAGGTACAAAATTAATCACCAAAGAACAAGATATAAGATTGAATTTTTCTTCTTCATTGTTAGGTAGTGGTCGATTCATGAAATCTTGTTGTAAAATTAAGTGATGCTGAGAGTTTAGGTCTATTCTGACAATGCTCTTAAATAAACCACATGTCGAGATTGCGTTATCCGGGCTTAGGCACCCTATTTCCAAAGCATTTACGTTTTGTAATTTCAAATTGTATTGAGAATGATTTAGCCATTCTACCAACTTTTTAGAAGAGTCGCCACCTCTCTTCCCATTTTGACCCTGAGTTGAAGCTAACTGATATGCTTCTAGTCCACCTCGTAGATCGACTTCTGCATCTATTAAAGCTAGCATTTCGTAAAGTTCAGTCTCAGTCATTGAATCGTCTATCTTAATTGGCTCGAATGATTTTCGACTGAGCTTAGATTTACAATCTTGATAATACTCGAAGTAATGAGACTTGAATAATACGCTTTTATCTAATATTTCTTTATAATTATCTAGTGCTAGTGATGGATTATTATTGATCTTTTTGAGCTTTCCAATAATTAGGAACTTGTTTTTTTCTAAAACATGGAATCGTCGTATAAGCTGCCTTGCATTTTGAGGTTTTATACTTTTCGGTACTGTACTTGACCCAGTTATTGTCTTAGGTTTCTTTAAAAGACCCAGTCTTTTCTTTTTCAAAGCCATAGAGATAAATATGTTATAAGAAGTTAAAAAAATACTATTATGCTTTAAATTAAGCTTACATTTTTTTCTGTACAGGATTTTTTTTTTTGCTACAAGATGAGATGATATTATACTTTTCTTTTAAGTATAAGCTTAACATACCTGATCTCAATTTCAAAATGGCACCTTCAAAGAAATCATTGAAAG
The DNA here is from genome assembly GCA_030563665.1 of Scheffersomyces broadrunensis. Taxonomy (NCBI): domain Eukaryota; kingdom Fungi; phylum Ascomycota; class Pichiomycetes; order Serinales; family Debaryomycetaceae; genus Scheffersomyces; species Scheffersomyces broadrunensis. The sequence continues at coordinate 36,581 of JAJMJS010000032.1, read as the reverse complement.
GAACATTGAAGAAGAATGGTGGTTCAAAGAAGCTGAAGCCTCCAAGTTTAAAACAAAAAATGCAAAGACAATCCAAGATTGTCAAGGTAGATCAATTAAAATGGAAAACGGTCGAAATTCCAGATAACCTAGACGATTACCAAGGGTTTTTTGGTCTTGAAGAAATTGATGGAGTTGATGTTAAGATGCTTAATGGGAAAGCAGAATTTATAGTGAAAGGTGATGATAACATAGAATCAGATGAAGAGGTTAATGAGGAAAGTGAAGAAGAAGAAGACCATGACATGCAAGACGTTGAGCTTGAGCTTGAAGCTGGCGGGAAAGTTGATGAATCAATTAAAGAAGATGAGACTGAATTCCAAGGTTTTGATGACGAAGTAGAAGAGGAGAGCATAGTTGTTGGAAAAATGCAGAAAGAGAAAGATGATGATGAAGATAATGAAGATGAAGGTGAAGAAATCATAGTTGAAGATGAATCAAAAAAGAAAGTAAAAGAGGTATCAAAAGCTGAAAATAAAGATTCGTTTGAGCATCTGGAGAAGTCTTTCCAAAGCCTTGAATCCCAGCTTCCTGATGGTGACATAAGCCTTCCAAAATGGGAGGACGAAGCTAATGGATTGAATTTAAGTTCATATACTTTAGCCGGTTTATCTGCATTGGGCTTCGAAAGCCCCACTCCCATCCAAAGAAAAACGATTCCATATGCTATTGAAGGCAAGGATGTCATAGGTAAAGCCACTACTGGTTCCGGTAAGACTTTAGCTTATGGTATTCCTATTATCGAAAAGTATTTGTCGAAGACTACTAAAGATGATTATCCAACTGGAATTATTTTTGCTCCAACTAGAGAGTTAGCTCATCAGGTTGTAAAGCATTTGAATGAAGTAACAAAGTTTTCTCCTTTGGCGGCCCATGGAATTGTCAGTTTAACTGGTGGATTATCTATTCAGAAGCAGGAAAGATTGTTATCTCATAATCCAGGTATCTTAGTTGCAACCCCAGGTCGTTTATTAGAATTACTTCAAAAGGATCTGGAATTGGTCAAAAAAATTGCTAAAGTTGATGTTGTTGTGTTAGATGAAGCTGATAGATTATTACAAGATGGTCATTTTGAAGAATTTGAAAAGATATTGGAACTTTTACGTAAAAACAGGCCTAAAAATAATTCAATTCCATGGAAATGGCAAACTTTAGTTTTCAGTGCTACCTTTGCAAAAGATTTATTTGGAAAATTAATTAATAAAAATTCAGGTAAGCAAGATTCACAAGGCTTAGTTGATAATGATGAGATTTTAGAGTTATTAAACTTGAAGTTAAAGTTCAAGGATTCAAAACCAGTGTTAGTGGATGCAAACCCTAAAGAAATCGTAGCAGGCTTAGTAACGGAAGCACTTATAGAGTGTGGTCCAACTGAACGTGACTTGTATTTATATTATTTCTTGTTGATGTACCCAGGTACTACATTAGTTTTTGCTAATGCTATTGATTCTGTCAAGAGATTAATGCCGCTATTAAATACTTTGAACATTCCAACATTTTCAATTCAATCAACGATGATTCAAAAGCAAAGATTAAGAGCATTGGAAAGATTCAAGGAAGCCAGTGAAAATACTGATACCGCCGTTCTTATTGCTTCTGATGTCGCAGCTAGAGGTTTAGATATTCCAAGTATTGATCACGTTGTTCATTACCATTTACCTAGATCCGCTGATGTTTATATCCATAGATCTGGTAGAACTGCCAGAGCAGGTAAAGAGGGTGTTTCGCTTATGTTATGTTCACCACAAGAAGCTTCTGGTCCATTGAGAAAATTAAGAAAAATAGTTGCCAATTCTAATAAATCCAAGAAATTTAATATTCACAATGATGTTAAACTTTTACCAATTGAAACAGATTTAGTATCTCAATTAAAACCTCGTGTCACTATTGCTGCAAAACTTGCGGACTCTTCTATATCATCCAATTCCTCCAGAAAAGAAGATTTGTGGCTTAAGGAAGCAGCAGATGATTTAGGTGTTGAGTTATCTGAAGATTATGGTGATTTTGAGGATGATATACTTAAGAAGCAACGTAAAAGAAGAGAAGGTAAATTGTTAGGTGACGATGAAGTTCAATCATTAAAGTTTGAATTAAAAGAGTTATTAAGTAAGCAGATCAGAAAGAATCTTAGAAGATCTTATTTGACTAGTGGATTAGAAAATTTAGCTCATCAAATGACCGTAGGTAATACTCATAAAGATGTTCTTGGTCATGCTAAAGTTAATGCTCTCGATGATCTTAGAAAACCTAAGAAAAATAAGAAGTCAAAGGCTTCTATAGACTCCAAAGTAGTCCATCAATCTAAAATATCGAAGCCATTAAAAGGATCTTCCAAGGCAAAGAAGTCTAAGGGTGTGTCTGGCGAAAAACTGGCTAAGGTAATTAAGCAATTATCCAAAGATGCGAAGTCGTCTAAACCAAATAGGAATAATAAGGGAGATAAACAGAGCAAACCAGATAAGCAAATCAACTCAGATAAAAACGCTAAAGCAGCCAAACCAAAGCAAAAAAAAAAATAGAAAAAGTACAATTTTATCTGTAAATGAAACTGGAATGTATAATATATAGGAATTATAGACGAAAATAAAATACAAATTAGAAAATAATAATCATTAAATAATAAAAAAAAGAAACTTTATAAACAAGCATAATGCAAAATGCAGATTTTATCCAGAAATCATCTAAATGAAATCGTCTGAATCATCAGTATAGTATTCATCGTCATCAGAATCATCACCCAATTGTTCAAAATTGACCTTGTACCTTAACATGGCACCAATACCACCAAACCCTTGAACAAATTGAGCTCCTTCTGAAGATCTATCAGTGACAAATTCTAATGTAGCACCAAAACTTTTAAAATTTTCAGCTAACCATTCTAAGAATGATTCCTCTTTAATAATTTCCATTTCAGTACCTGTTTTTTTGTCTAACTGCCATGATTTATCCGGCAAGTCTGGATTAGCTTGTGCAATAACTGATTCACCCTCAATATCCTTTAAAGTATATCTGATTGTATTTAGATTTTCATAGACTATAACTGTTTCACAAGCTCCTAAATCTAATGCTTTTAATGTATCTTCGATACCATAACAAAATTTACCAGTATCTTGAGAAATTTCATCGAAATATAAGTTTAACAATTTCTTTTCTTGAACGAATTTAACATTTGCTAAAGTTTCTGCAGATAATTCAATGGCTTGGTTAAACCCATTTTCACCACCATAAGAAATATCGACAATTTTAATAACCTTTGCTTGTAATCTAAGATCAAAAAGATCTGACTTATTTAATTCCGTTTTAAAATCAGCAGAACCAGCTAAAATTAAACCTTTAACATTTACTTTATCACCAGTGATGAAGTTTTGACAACCAACTTCGGCTACTTTTCTAATATAATTATGTCTCTTTTCTTCTCTTAAACGTGAGAAACGCATAGCTGATTGACCACCTCTACCATGCTTTTTTGGTAAATCGACGGTAAATTTGTGTAAAATATCTCTTGTATTACCTGATACTGTACCAAATAAAGCCCCATTACCATCCATAACAATAAATCCGAATTTATCATCATTTTCTAATAATTCATTTAAAGCTTCAACATGGAATTTATTATCACATAAATATAATGAAGTATTAATTGGTTTAAAAGGTTCAAAATCTATATTTAATTTTTTTTCTTTTCCTTCATCGGTAATTACATCACCACAATAAACAACCAATCCATTTCTTGGAACAGAATTATATAATTTTAACTTTTGCTGAGTTGAAGTAATAGCAGAAAGCACAGACAATCTATTGACACGCGACTTAATGTTAGAAGCAGTACCATATTCTTCAGTTAACATCTTTTGAATCAAAGAAATTTGACCTTTAGGTGGAATAACTAAAGAAATCATTGAAGTACCATTACCTCTGGCAGCTTCCAAAGACTTGATTAATTTCTTAACCTTCCAGATTTCAATGTTCTTTTCACCGTCTGATTCTTGAGTAGTAGACATTGTATCTTCTTTGGTATCTATAATAGTAATGAATAAAATTAAAATGAAAAATTTTAATAGTCATCCAGTTTTTAAAAAAAAAAAGTTTTTAAAAATAGAAAAAACGATCACGTGGACAATTGTCCTGTACACAGATTGCTCTTTTTGTTTGAGATTTTCTTTTACTAATAAATTAAAACAAACAGGGACAATCGGTTCACAGGCTATAACAAAAATAATCAATAGCTTTAATCTAAATTATATTATAATTACATTTGAATCATGGCTGATGATGGAAGAGGTAATGCAGATGTACCTGCTACTGGATCTGATGCTGTAGCTGATCCCAATGCTGTACCAGGGTATGCTGATGAAGAATATGAATCGGATTCAGCATCAGAGGATTCTTCTTTTGGAAAGAAAGATAAAGAAAAAACAAGAAAACCTGGTGATAATGCTTTTAGGCAACAGCGTTTAAAGGCTTACAATCCAGTATTCACAGCTAAGACAGTCATACCATTATTAATAAGTATAGCTATTATTTTTGTACCTTTAGGTGCTGCTATGTGGTATGCATCTCATACCGTTCAAGATTTAGTTATAGATTATTCTCAATGTGAAAACTTGGCTTCATTAGATTATTGGTCAGAAATTCCCCAGAATTATTCCACTTTTAATTTCCATACAAATACTACTGGTTTAACACCGGTATGGAAATTAGATACTGATGAAAGTCAACTTTTTGAAGATCAAAGAGCTGTTTGCAGAATTCAATTTGAAATTCCAAACACTTTAAAACCTCCAATTTATCTTTTTTATAGATTAAACAAATTTCATGCTAATCATCGTCGTTACGTTAAATCATACAGTGAAGATCAAATAGAAGGTAAGGCTGCCTCACTTAATGATATTAAAAATACTGTTGGTCAGAATTGTCAACCTTTATCAAGTGATGAAAATGGTAATAAAATTTATCCATGTGGTTTAATTGCTAATAGTTTATTTAATGATACTTTCACATCAACTCTTACTGGAGTTAATGGTACTTCGGTAAATTATAATATGACTGATCAAGGTATAGCCTGGGCAACAGATAAAAATAGATTTAAGAAAACTAAATATAATTATACTGAAATTGTTCCACCTCCAAATTGGTATAAATCTTTCCCTAATGGTTATAATGCTACTAATGTACCTGATATTTCGACATGGTATCAATTTCAAAATTGGATGCATACATCTGGTTTACCAAATTTCAATAAATTAGCACTCCGTAATGATCATGATACTTTTGAACAGGGTATTTATGAAATTTCGATTGGATTACATTTCCCAGTATTACCCTTTAATGGTAATAAATACATTTATATTTCTCAAAGAAGTGCAATTGGAGGTAAGAATATATTCTTAGGTGTAAGTTGGATGGTTGGTGGTGGTATTTGTCTTATATTAGGCTTAACTTTATTGATCGTTAACTTGATTCATCCAAGAAAGACGGGTGATGTTAACTTATTAAGTTGGAATAGAGATAAATTCTTACAAGATGAAAAGGAAGAATCATCTTCTGATTCTGCCATTGTAACAACTGGTATTGAGAAATTTGACAACAACAAGATTATTTAGTTTATTTTACTTGATTATTATTCCTATTTGTATATTACTAGTACCAAAAAGAAAAAAAAAACAGACGAGAGGCATGATATGATTTCTTTTGATATGTTTATTGTTTATAATAGATATTTTTTGTTAAAGAGAGGCTACCAAGCTGTTACAATTTTTTTTTGGTTTTGTAGAGAGCGCGTTACTAGAACAAAAAAATTGATAATTGTAAACAAACAATCTTCCAAAGATTTTAGTAAGATCTTCCAAACAGTGAAATATAAAAGAATCAATAGATAAGCTCGATAGGATTAATATTAGTATTCAGCGGGGAATAAAGAAATGTTACATATGAATAAAACCACGAATGTTATATAATAATTCCCGACATGATAGTATAATGTTGCCAAGTTTGAGACCAGGGTCAGAAAAAGAACTATCAACTAGAACGCCGCCAACTTCTTCAGAAAAGCAAATAACCTTGAGTAAGTATCGTGAAGCTTCCAATGAGTTCGAAAAAGATACTGAATTTGATAATGACTTCAATCTTTCATTCTCTAAGTTTTCTCAATTGTCTGGTTCATCAGTAATAGTAAGAAGTAAAGGCTCAAAAGGATCCGCAAATTCAGTGGCCGAATCTCCATTTGTTAAAAGAATACAAGGTAAACTTGTAAGTGTTGAATTCGAAGATGATACCAACCGTTTTCCAAAATTCCAGAATGAGAACAGCAAGCAAGTTGATAATGATGATGATGATGATGAAGAAGAAGAAGACAAAGATGACCACAAAGAGTCTCCTTTCATAGATAAAGTGGTTGCCCAATCTAATAACATGCCATTCATATCACCTATACGGCAGATGAAGTTACGGGAGCTTAAAAATGGCTCCATAAATAAAGATGTTGGTGCTGTAAAGTTGTTAGTAAATGAAACTCCTAATAAACTAAGAAATGTCTCAGTCAAAGTATCCTTAACACCAGCTCAAAGATTTGAGAAAAAGCTAGGCACAAGACTGAATAATGCATTAGATAATTTTGAATTCTCAACCTTATTGGGGAGGGGTGCATTTGCAAGTGTGTATAAGGCAAGAAACATAAAAACTGGTCAAATAATTGCTATTAAACAAGTAATAATAGAAAGGGATCAAGATGTGGTTGGCTTAATGGGAGAGATTGATTTATTCAAAATTTTAAAGCATCCAAATATAGTTAAATATCACGGTTTTGTTAAGACAGGAACTTCATTGAATATTTTACTAGAATATTGTTCAGGTGGATCTTTACGGCAATTGTATAAGAAGTTGGGCCATGGATTGCCAGAAGCCCAAATTATTAAATATGTTAGACAAATTATGCAGGGTCTTATTTATTTACATGATCAAGGGGTAGTTCATAGAGATGTGAAAGCTGCAAATGTACTTTTAACTGAAAGTGGCGACATTAAACTAGCTGATTTCGGAGTCGCTGCTAAAGTAAATAATCAGCATAATACGGTTGTTGGTACGCCCAATTGGATGGCTCCTGAGACTGTATTGGGTGGTGATGGTATTTGTACTGCTTCAGACATTTGGTCCTTAGGAGCTACTATTATAGAACTTTTTACTACTAATCCACCGTATCATAGTTTAAATGCAATGGCAACGTTACATGCTATAGGAACTGATGAACATCCACCATTACCTAAAAATGTCTCTTTACTTGCTAAAGATTTCTTGTTGGAATGCTTTCAGAAACAAGCGGGTATTAGAATTACTGCTAAACTTCTTCTTAAACATAAATGGCTAACTCAGCCATCTTCAAAACCATCAGTGAGTCATTTAAAGGTAAATGAATATCAGCCTAATTTTGAATTGCGAAGCATCAGTAGCTATTCAGAAATGAATGAAGAGAATTGGGATAAAGATTTTGGAGAGGTTGCCAAAATATCGGCCGTAAAACCACTATTGCCCGCTATTATTCAACTTGATGAGATTGACAATGAGGAATCATCAGCTGAAAAGACCAAATTTACTAAGGGTGAACTTTTGCTTAGATTTACTGAAGAAGATGAAGCCTTTGATGTCAGCAATATTGGCGAGCTTTCTTTCCAAAATAAAATTGAAATCAATGAAGAGCCTGATCCTTTCCTTGATATTGAAATCCAAAATTTTGACAGTCATGAATTAGAAATTCAAAGTAAAATGGAATATCTTGTTTCAAAATTTTCTAATAAGGTTGATATGCTAGAATATGATAACCATAATTTTGATATTGAATCATTAGTCAAAACAACAGGAAGAATGTTACATGTTGTTAACAAGTATCCTCAGCTGCACGATACATTAATCAGAGATCATGGTATCATATCATTATTGGAATTGTTAAATAGCGTTAATGAAGTTCCAAAGAATCAAAAGGTTTGGTATCATACCCTATCAACTTTAAATGTCATTTTTGAGAATAATACTTCAGTATTTGAAAATTTTTGCTTGCTAGGTGGAATTCCTGCCGTTAATCATTTTAAGGGATCTAATTATGATTTGCAAACCCGATTGCAAGTAGTTAAATTTGTTGGATTGTTTAAAAAATCTGATCGGGCACTTTCAATGTTTGTTTCTTGCGGAGGACTCAGAGTGGTTTCTAAATTTTTTGAGGAGGATTTTGATATTGCTCCGAGTTTCCCTATAACTGCTGTTGAATGTATTCATAGTATTTTGGCTAAGGATTTAACTAGATCGAAATCAGATATTTGTCGAATTTTAGCTAAATATGGAGTAGTGTTCTGGTTTGTTGTTTTCTTAAATAGATTAACAAGAATTAATTTAAAGCAGCATGAAATATCCCAAGAATTAATTAGTTCAACTATAGATAAGATCATGGATATATTAAAATCATTTGGTCAATCTGAAATTAGAGTAAGAATCAATATTTCACATCCAGATTTGTTCAAGTTCTTGATCAAGGTTTTCAAAAATGTTGAAATGAATCATCAGTTAACAATTTTAAGATTCTTCAAATCTATGACATGTATATCAGAGCTTTTAAAAACCTTCCAAAAAGCAGAAATTTTAGAATTTCTTGTCCAAGTAATGGAAATTCATATTCCTGGTTCTGATCATTATAAAGAATACATTAATTTATTGGCACCAATATTATATAATTGCTGTTATTTAAATCATTCTAGAGAAGTAGAAATTGTCAATTTGGGTGCATTACCATACTTGAAGGCATTGTCGATGATTGATGTACCATTTAGACAGTTCATTCTTCCTATTCTTTGTGAGTTGGTATATTGTGAAGGTTCTGTAAAACAACATTTAAAGAATTTGGATGTTTTATCTGTTTATCAGAACTTGTTGCTAGATCCGTATTGGCAGTCGAATGCATTGGATTCCGTTTTAGCTTGGCATCTCCAAGATCCTCAATATGTATCCTTAGAATCTTCTAAGGCAATTGACTGTTTTATGGGAGGATTTTTGTTACCAAAAGTGTCTAATCTAGAATTTGCACTTGAAAATTACTTAAAACTTATTAACATGAGTCCTAATGTGGGTAAAAAGATGGCCCGAGAATTAATATTCACTAATATTTTAAATAAAATTGGTATTCATAGTTCAAATATGGTAGTTCAATTGTCTTTACTTAAGATCTTAAAAAATCTAGTATTAGTAGCTCAGAAGAGTGAAGTCTTAAATATTTCATCAGGAGCCATAAAAATATTGGAGTCACTTATATCGAGAAAAGCTTCCATATTGGTAGTAGAATTGTCTACAGAGATTATGAGCTTGTTGTAGCTTATTGTATATATGTGTGTATTTCTCTTTTGCAATAAAAAAGAATTAATGCGCGAAATTCTTCCTCGGTGAAAATAACAAAAATCAAAAAGAGTAAAAAGTATGTGGGGGAATAGAAGAATCCAGCTCCTTTAACCCTATATCTACAATACATTACTACTCAGTGATGATACCTATATCATATCCATCACCTAGGGTTTCGCAACTAGATGCACATATTCTAGATTCAGAATTAATATCGCTTTTGAAAGAACAACTAGCATCTATATTTCAATTACATAACAATAGTCGATTTTCATATAATGAACATCCTGAATTATGGTCATTAATACTTAATTTAATAATATTCAGACAAACTATTTGGAAGAATGGATCATCTTATGGTTTGACTTTACAGAATTTAAAGCTAACTGATCGAAAAAGTGGTAAAATAATTGGAGTATCTAAAAAATGGTTATTACTTGGTTTATTAGTTGGAGATTATGCGTATAGTAAACTTCAAACTTATCTATATGCACTTGATGAATCCAGTACTTCATCACAGCCATATAGTTTTACCATTTTTGAAAAAGTCAAAGATTTTTTGTTACTGAAAAGAAGTGTGATCTTAGCTCAAGTTGATAAAATTTTCAAAACATTGAATTTAATTAATTTCATGCTTTTTTTGGTTAATGGAAGATATCCATCGTTAATCCATCGAGTTCTTGGTATTACTATGACTCCAATCGTTTCAGATTTGTTGAAGTTTAATGGTAATAATGTTAATTTTGAATTTCAAAATCGACAATTAGTATGGAACGTTATGACTGAATTTTTAGTATTCATTGTACCATTATTACAAATTAATAAACTAAAGAAGTTATTAAAAGGGGCATTTTCAAGTAGCAATAGCTCGACATCACAATCTGGGGGTCCATTTTTATTACCATATGCAAGTTTACCAATTTCACAATGTGCTATATGCCATAATAATAATCATAAAGCTGAAGCTACCGGTGGTAGGGTTTTCACATCAGCAGGAAGAATCACCAATCCATATGTAACAAATTGTGGTCATATATATTGCTATATTTGTATATCCACCAGATTTAATTCGATAAAGGTATCGGGTGAAGACTTGCCATGCCTTCGTTGTGGGGAAAAATTAGAATGGTATAGAGAATATGGAATTGTGGAAGAAGAAGGAGATGAATATGATGAAGATGCAAAAGTATTCGTAAGTGAGATTAATGAGGATGACGATCAAGAAGAAGAACAAGAAGAAAATGATGATGATTATGATGATAAACAAGAAGAATTTAATGCAAAAGATAATGAGAAATCAGCGATAGACATCTCCAAATATCCTTTAATAATGGATGAAAGTGAGGAGGAAGGACAAGAAGATTCAGATTATAGTAATAGTGAAGAAGAAGAATTTGAAGAAGATGAAGCATTTGGATTGTAAGATATATATATTCTATATTTATTAATGTACAATTTTTATTATATATAAATGCAGAGTAGTTATAAAAGATGTTTATTTATTTATCTATTATTATTTTAAAAGGGTCAATAATAATTGACCACCTTTGTTATCTTTATCAGCAGATAATTGCTTTTTAAGTTTTGATAAATCATTTTTAAGTTGTTTAAAAGTATCTTTTTCATTCAGTAATTGTAATACTTCAAAAATTGAAATTATTACAAATGCTCCTTGACCAGTAATCCAATTCCTCAATTTTTCAGTTATTTCATCAGTTATTTTAGCAGCAAATTCAGTTCCAGTACCGGGTATCTTTTTAGCATCCTCAACGATTTCTAATTGTTTTGAATCTGGATTCCATTTATATTCTGAACCTTGAATTAAAGCTTTTAAAAGTCTTGTAATGAATGGACCTTTATTAACTAAATGATAATCTTCAAGAATATCACCTTTTATAGTCTTGTCAAAGATAGTGTCAATTAATTCTGGTCTATATTTATCATTAACTTCTTCGTTATCAGTGGAAGTTAAAATTAATTCTGATAAGAATTGTGAGACTAAATTAATTGAAAGAATTTTATCAAATCCAAATTCTTCAATGTTTTCTTTTGAAGCATCTAAAATACTTTTATATATAAGGGGTAATGCTTTATTAAGTAATTCTAATCTTCTTTGATCTTGAGATTTTTTTGAAGTTTTCTTATATGCTAATTCTTCATATTTTAATAATGCCTTTTTAATAGGTGGTGAAAAAAATCTACCATCTAAGCCATTTAAAAGATAGAGCAATGGTCTTCTTGAAAATTTATCTTGAATTAATTGAGGAGTTAATTCTTTAGTAAATATTTCTTGACCAAATGATTTATGAAGTAAAACTGTATCATCAACAGTCATAAATAAAGTAATTAATACCACATTACCATATTCATTTTTAATAAGCTCATTGGTATGAGATTTTAAAGTTCTTATTATAAGTTTTCTTTCCTTAGCATTAGCAAGAGCAATTAATGAACTTGCAACTTCTGCACCTTCTTGAGTATGAACTAATTCAGCAAATTGTTCATCAAGTAAATCAATAAAATCTCTAATTTGAGCATCATGATTATCAAGATCATCTTGTAAAATACTAACGTATTGTTTCATTGCTGCATGTAAAATTTGAAATCCAGTTGAGCCTTTTTCAACTGAAGCTTTTATAGTGCCATATAAATTAGTCATAATTAATTGTTTCTTTTCAGACAGTTCTTTAATAACTTCCAATACAGTTTTACCTTTACCTGAATCTTTAAAAACTGCATATTCTGCCCCCCAAAATTCTCTTATAATTTGTTGTTTTTGTTCAGCTGTTGAATATAAAACATATAAATCTTCAGCAACATAAGCACCTTCTTTATGTCTCATTAATTTACGTAATTTACCATGTAATTCATCAAGAATTTTACCTCTTGATTCTTTTGTACCATAATGCAATAATTTAACTAATAAATATTTACCATAAGCTGAAGTTGCTAATTGATAAATATTACCTTTTAATGCATCGACAATTTTATCTCTTCTATCTTTTGAAGAATATTTAACCAAGGTTTGAACAATACGAGAAGCATCATGTTTTAAAACTAAATCAAGAATAACATCTTTTGATAATTCCCAAACTTGATCACAAAGTTTATCTCTAACTTGTTTTGGTGGTGTCGGTTTAGTAACTCTTAATTTTTCCCATAAATTTTTTATTTGCTGAACTTCAGTACCTGATTTTCTTTGTAATTTACGTTCAGCTAATAATTTACGTTGTTCGGCGTGTTGTTCTTTTGAAGATTTTTTATTCGGATCATCAGATTTTTCGTTATCTTCATCTTCATCATCCTCATCATCTTCGTCTTCGTCTTCTTCATCTTCATCTTCATCTTCATCGCCTTCGTCTTCTTCATCTTCATCTTCATCTTCATCGCCTTCATCTTTATCTTCATCTTCATCACCTTTAACATCATCTAGTTCATCTAATTCATCCTCAGAACTTTGGTCTAAATTATCTAACTCATCTTCTGATGAAATTTCAATATCTTCTTCGCTTGATAAATCTTCATCTTCAGATGAAGATTGTGATTCTACTTCAGTGGGTGGAGATGGAAGCTTTTTGACAACTTTGGTCTTCTTGACATTCTTCACTAATTCCTTAGAAGCAGAACGCTTGATTCCATTTGATTTACCAACCATTGTTATGATGTTGATAAAGTATTTGGGGTAATTTATATCTATATTGAATTTTTTGAAAAATATATTTTATGTATATATATGAACCATCGCAAAAAAAAAAAAAATAAAAAAATTTAAATTTCTCGGCACGTGTTTTCTGGCGTGTGATATGTCGGAAATTCAAATCTGCGATATTTAATGTTTATGTCGCTACTCACATGACTTTTTGTCATAAAAAATTATTCCTCAACCACATAATTAAAAAAAGAAATATATACCCTTTATTGAAATAGGGCAGGGCCCTTTATTATATTTTTTGATTAGTAACACGGCTAATCTAGATTTATATACATATATATAAATAAGTTGCAATTTCCTCACAGGGTTTTAGAAACTTAATTTAATTTCCTTTTTTATTTTTTTTCTTATACTATGTTAAAAACTATTGGATATCGTTCAATATTAAGATCTTCAATAACTAATCAATCAATAATTTCAAAACAATTTATATTATACAATAAAAATAATATGTCAACTAGTACTTCAAAAGTTCAAGAAATTTCAAATTTATCAGCATTTAATGAATTTATTAAAACTGATAAAGTATCAGTTATTGATTTTTATGCTACTTGGTGTGGACCATGTAAGGCTATTGAACCAATTATTAATGCTTTAGCTGAAAAAATTCCCGAAGTTGAATTTGGTAGAGTTGATGTTGATCAAGCTCAAGATATTGCTCAAGAATATGGTGTTACTGCCATGCCAACTATATTTTACTTTCAAAATGGTGTAAGATTAAATTATGTTGTTGGTGCAAATCTTCAAAAAATTGTTGCTTTAATTCAAGAATATAGTAAAGTTGATATAAGTAAGAGATGAATATGATAAGATAAATAATAAGCTATTATTATTATTAGATTTAGGTTAATTCAAAAAAGAATGAGAGTATATAGAATATATTACATATATATGAATTGAAAGCCCTATGTATATAAATAATTTGTTTGCGAACGGGAGTAAGTGGGATCTTAGTTTTCCAAATTACTCTTTAATTAGTAAGCATTGGAGCGATAATTAAGATATTGATGTGTTGACTTACGTAAACCACTTTGTTATAAGATAGTTGGATTCCTCTATTACGTGGGTTGAATGAATTATTGTAAATTGATGAAAAATAGTTGCAAACTGACTAAAGTAGTATTTATAATATATATATATATGTAATAGTCTTGTATTTTGACTAATTCCAAATTAGCCATTGCTTGATATTAAAGAAATTTAGTTACCTAATTACATAAAGCAAGAAAAGAAATATGTTTACAATTACAATAAGAGATTAGTAGTTATAATTAGGTAAATTCTAAAGTCGTGTCTGTACATCAATTCTTATTTCAGACGACTGCATATTGTTATTCATTAAGCAGATGGAAGACAGATCTATTTAAGGAGAGGGATAATCAACAATAATAATACAGATATATCTATCAAACCAATCAATGTTCAAAAGAATAGTAAGAATCTCAACTCCTTTATTGGCATTTGGAGTTGGTGTTGCCGTATTTCCACCAACTTGGAGAAAGGGTAGTCTTCGAGAAAAAAAATTATTACATATAAATGAAGAAGTTGTTAAACAAATTTCTTTAACGGAAGAATTTAAACAATTATCATTAAATCCTGATAATAATCAATATAATAGTAGTCAAGCATTTCCTGATCAACATCATAAAAATTATGTTGGAACTGGTTTATTATTTGGTCCTGATTTATTTGAAATTGATCCCATTGTATTTTTAAATGAAAAAAAGGGGGAATTAACTAGTTTTTATCATTTAGGTGATAAATTAATAAGTCAAGATGGTCAAATTCATAATGGGGTTATATCCACTATACTAGATGAAGGATTATGTTCTTGTGGATTTCCGTTATTACCATCGAAAAAGGGTGTAACCGCCTCATTATCAATTGATTTTAAAAATCAAGCTCCACCAAATAGTACAGTTGTATTAAGAGCTAAAGTAATTGAAGCAAAAGGAAGAAAAATTATAATCGAGGGAAATTTAGAAACTTTACCATTTAATAAAGATGAATTGCCAATTGAAATTGCATCATCTAGATGTGTACTAGTTGAACCTAAATGGTTTAAATATTTTGCTTGGTTTCAAATCATATGAAAATAGCAAACCTTTCTGAAATATATCATTGACAGTGCACTTGCCTCGTGCTAATAAAGGATCATTAATGCTAAAATGATTGTTGCTATTTATAAGTATAATTATGCTTGCTCTCATTTAAAGTGTGGACCGCCTAATTTATTTTTTTGCACAGTTTAGCAATTATATGAATTATCCTTCTATTTTCCAAATTTCAGAAGTATAAATAAGACCGAAAATCCCCAATAACAGATTGAAGGATATATATCTATCCTTTCAGAAATTATATTTAAAGTATATTATAACAGTAAATAAATAAATTCAAACAATTAATACTATGTCAGATACAGGAAGACAAAACATCGGTGATAAAGTTGCTAGTTCAGTAAAACCAGATTCTCAAAAATCAACTGGTGAACAACTTAAAGATACAGTTGTTGGAAAAGTTGATAATGCTGCTGGTGATGCTACTGCTGAACAGGATAAAGGTTTTCTTCAAAAGGCTTCCGATGCTGTTTTTGGTGATAAAAAATAAATAATAGAATAAAATTGTTAAAAGAAACAAAGAAGATTTTTTAATCTTAATATAGTTAATTAAATATTAAATGTATGAAAGTTTTTATCTTTAATAAGAATAATAATACTAATAACAATAATAATAATTGTTAATTGTTAATTAATTAATTGTAAAAAGTTATGAATCATTCTTTTTTAAAAAAATAAGTTATACGCGCAAGAAATAAATTAAACGCGTAAAAAGTTTTACTTTTCAAAATCTATTGATTTCTTTCTTTTAGGTAAACAATATCATAGAAGATATATTAGAGATCGCGATGACTGTTGCTGCTCCTTCTAATCCATCGGAACAGGCTTACCTTGATTTATGTGAACGTATTATTAACGAAGGTGAATTTCGTCCTGATAGAACTGGTACTGGTACTAAATCAATCTTTGGACCTCCACAATTAAGATTTGATCTTTCCAATGATACATTTCCATTATTAACTACTAAGAAAGTATTCTCCAAGGGAATTATTCATGAACTTCTTTGGTTTGTTGCAGGATCAACTGATGCGAAATTATTAAGTGATAAAGGAGTTAAAATTTGGGAAGGAAATGGTTCAAGAGAATTTCTCGATAAATTAGGTTTAAATCATCGTAGAGAAGGTGACTTAGGTCCAGTATATGGATTTCAATGGAGACATTTTGGTGCAGAATATATAGATTGTGATACTGATTATACCGGTCAAGGTTTTGATCAATTACAAGATGTTATTAAAAAATTAAAATCAACTCCATATGATAGAAGAATAATTATGTCTGCCTGGAATCCACCAGATTTTGGTAAAATGGCTTTACCTCCCTGTCATGTGTTTTGTCAATTTTATGTAAGTTTCCCAACTGAAGAAGGTTCAAAACCAAAATTATCATGCTTATTGTATCAACGTTCTTGTGATATGGGATTAGGAGTTCCATTTAATATTGCTTCTTATGCACTTTTAACTAAAATGATAGCTCATATAGTTGATATGGATTGTGGAGAATTTATTCATACATTAGGTGATGCTCATGTTTATTTAGATCATATTGATGCTCTTAAAGAGCAATTTACAAGAACTCCGCATAATTTTCCACAATTAATTATTAAACAAGAAAGAAAAGATCAAATTAAATCAATTGATGATTTTAAATTTGAAGATTTTGAAATTGTAGATTATAAACCTCATGGAGTTATTAAAATGAAAATGAGTGTTTGATTTAAAGTTTGTATACTATATAATTTATAAATAAAATAAAAAATAAAAATTAACGTTAATGCATGAATGTCGTATATCTTCTATTATTCTTAATGTTTCCTCTACTCCCAGTATATTTAGATTTTGTAGATTGAAATTCTTCAAAATCAAATACTGATAACAGATTTTTGTTATTAATTTGTGATTCAATATTATTTGTTGTATTGGTAATATTAGATAATGGCATACGCTTTTCCCTTTTATTATTGGATACTTGTAAACTATCTAGACTTTGCCTCTTATTACTTGTTTGACTAGATAGTTTTGAACTTGGTTCGGATTTAACTGTAGGTATAGTATAATTAATAAATGCATTTTCATCTACTGCATCAACAAAACTTTTAGATTCCCTTCTCATTTTACCTCGTAACAGAAGAGGCCTATAATTAACTTCAACTCTATGACGGCTAGATCTTCTTCTATCATATTCAACTTCTTTGGTAGTGGGTATGGATGCGGAGTTGGTCATTTTTGGTCTTGATTGACTTTTTAATTTAACTTCATCTTTATGTATTTCAATAACATTGTTATCATCATCGTCGGAAGCAACTTCATCGGAAGCAGCAACAGCAACAGTAGCAGGAGTAGCAGTAGCAACGGCATCTGTAGACAACTCATGATCCTCAATAATGACAGATATTTCTTTACGCTTCTCAACTTCCTTTTCTTCTGGTTTGCTTATAATAGTTATTGTTGATTGACTAACTGTTGGAGGAGCTTGTAAATTCTCTTTGAAATCTCGTTTATGTAAAGCTTTGTGATTGAATGAAGATATTTCATGTGATTGACTATCCAAAAATGGCAGAAATTGTTTATTTTTCTTATTATTTGGAGTAGATGTAACAGGATCTTGCTTTTCCAACGACTTGAAATCTTTATCCAAATGTGGATTTACTGGTAAACCTTCACTTTGCTTAAAACTATTTATAAATTGAAATATTTCATCAAACTTTGTAATTAAGTTATTCTCTATTTGTTCAAGTTTTTCAGATAGTTGTTGCTTTATTTCAACATCTTGAATTGATTTATTCTTTCTTAAGTTCATATTCTCATTAATTAATTCTCCAATTTTTAATTCCATATCAGATATTTTATTGGATAGTACAGCATTATTTTTAATCAATGATTTATTTTGGATATTATATTTAATTCGAAGGATTTCAATATCTTCATCGTCTTTTTCATTTTCATCACCTGTTTTTATATTTGTCCTTGTAGCGCCGCCAATATCTAAACTTGAGCTTTGTTTGTTGCTACTATTATTCTTTTGAAACTTTAGTAACGACTGCAGGAAGTCAATCGATTTACGTGCCATGAAGATGATATTACTGATACTTAAGATTGCTTAACCTGTGAATATTAAGGGATTGATTCATTCAATGTTTTTGAATCAATTATCAAATAATTGATTGATCTTAAAATCATAACAAACAAATAAATAAATATAAATAAATCTCTTAATTATTGCGGTGTGGGTTTTTGTTTTTTTTTTCAATGTTTACAAAAAAATATTTAATTTTTGTTTTGATTTTGGATTTGATTTCAATAATATTCATCAGTCATGCTGAAACCAAATCTCTTTCAACAGAAGATAGCTGAAAAGAAAGCTGATTTAGAGAAGCTACAAGAGTTTAGACAGTTAACTTCAGAATTGGCCAATTATCTTGATGGAATTGGAAACAGGTTAGATCACATGAAAGATGGTACAGAAAGTGTTAGTTTAATATTAGCAAATTGGCAAAATGTTGTAAAGGCCATATCGTTGGCATCATTTGGATTATTGAAATATTCAGATAAAGATTATGAAACAAAGGCACCTATACCTGAAGCTTTGGTAAGGATAAAACTTGATAAAGATGAAGATGAACTAGAAAATGATAATGATAATGAAAATGATGATACACAACAAGGTAGAGTAGCATTAGAGATTTCTTAGAGAATTAAAATAATCAACAACCAAGCTGCTGGTCAGCTTCAGATATTGAATATAAGGCATTGTTTACTTTATGATGATCATAATTGTTACTATCAACAATAAGGCTGACAGCTTGCCAGCACTCTATAGATTAGTTCAAATATATACAGTATTAAATTATTTTTATTTTATAAATTGTATTTATCTATAAAGAATTTTTAACTTCTTGTTTAATTGAATCTATCCAACCAAGATAGTCTTTGTTTTTCTTATAGTCAGAAAGTTTTTTCAATAATTTTTCATGCAAATCATTTATATCTTCATTGACTTGAATATAATTTCCAGGTATACCACCTGTTAAGATTAATTTATCTAATTGCTGCACTAATGAATTATCTAATTTAATTTCTAAAAGTGTTTTAAATATAAGTGTACTATGAATTTTATCTTTGATATGTTCATCAGTTGACTGTTTGGTATTTAATTGACTAATTGTTGACCAATCATTTGTTATTGTTAATAATCTAAGCCAAATTATGGATGTAAAATATTTGAATTTACTTTCATTGGTAATAGTTGAAGCAACTTTTAATGCATCCCCAAATTCTTTACCTACCAGATTTGATGGCCTTATAATTGTTAATAGATTTATAAGCTTATCACTTGAAACTTGAATGTTCTTAATGAAATCATTAAAATCAGTTGCTATAAGTATGGATCCTGTTTCATTATCAATTTCTTTATATAAATTTTTTAAAATAAAATCAAGCGTTAAAAGGTCTTGATTATTATTAACAAGTTTAAGTAATGATTTAAAAAATTTTGCTTGGGATCTAATTTGAGTTAAATTATTCTCCGACTCAAATAAAAGTTCTTCAGATTTTTCATCTCTAATTTTTGATGCAATAACTGAAAGTTTTGCAATTGAATATTTTAATTCTTTATTATCCAAATTATCAAACTTTTTAACAGAATTAATTAAAGATTGTGAAGCTTTATAAAAGTCTTCGTCCAATAATTGACGAATCCATGACACAATACTTGTTCTATGAATATTATTTTCAAAATATTGCTCAAGGTAAGTTTTATAATTGGTGAATCCTAATAATAATGGTTGAATTTTATTATTATTTAAATAAAATTCATATAAACTTGATGCAAATTGATATTCATAAGTGTCAAAATATGTTGCATAACGGTTTAATAAGTCCTGATATTCAATACCTTCAATACCATTATTTTTTTCGATTATTTTTTCACGTTGAAATTCTAATATTAACGCTAATGAAGAAAAATCTTGATATCTTTCAGTTATTTCACTCGCTTCTTGAATTGATGAATTAAGAAGAGCCTTTATCCAATTTGATTTATTAGTATTATACCAATTTTCATATTCAATTAATTGCCCACTTCTTGGATCATGGTGTTTTAAATAATTAATAATATTGTTTGAATAATAATATAATATTTCACATAACTTAATTAAATTTGATTTTCTTTCTTGAGTCAATATGTTATTATCAGATGATTCAATGTATTCCCGCTTATAAACATCACCAATTGTAATTAATAAATTTGTATCAAAAATCCATAATTTATTATTTAAATATTTGTATTGATTAACAATATACTCTGATTCAATCAATAAAATCCCAATATATTGAGTCTTTACTAATAATTCAACTATACTTGTTAATGAATAACTTTTCTCTAATAATTGTATTATAAATCTTGTAATAATTAAATTAATCAATTCAATTCCCTGACTAAATAATTTTCTTATGATATCACCAGAAGAAAATTCTGGGTTTTTTAAATCAATTATAATCGATTCTAATAATTCTTTTAAATTTATTTCTGTTGTTGAATCATCATTATCTAAATAAATCCAAAAATTTAATGATACTTCAATTTTTTCTAAATATTGTACAATTTTAGGTATTAAAATTGATGAAAGTGATGAAAAATTTCTATTACTATAATTAATTAATTCTTTATATAATAAAGATTTTTGATTTAATGAATCAACAATTGATGGCAAAAATTCAGGCAAATATGGAGACGTTGAATTAAGGATTTCTAAAATTATTAAGTCAATGGCTTGAAGAATTAATTCATCATTATTATTATTAGTTTTAATATCAAATTCAATTTCTGAAGAATTTGCAAAGAAAATACCTTGCTCAATATGAGATTTAATTACATGAAGTGGGTCTGTAATATCTTGTGCTTGTTCCTCGGCTTCTTGCTCTTCTTCTTCATCTTCTTCATTATCTGGAAATCTTTCAATTCTTAAAACCCCAAAATTTTTAGTTAATATTACTATAGCAGGATTTGAATTGGTTGATTTGTTTTCAAATCCATACCCGACAATTTGTACACTTGATTTTAATTTAATTATATCTTCCCATCTTGGCCTATAATAAACTGATGATGACGAATCAATTTGTGACTCAATATATGAAGTATTAATATCAGTTATAATTATTGAATTATCAATTGTAATAAAAGCAGTTTTACCAGGTTTTGGTAAATACAATTTTGGTTTATTAACCAGCGAAATATTATTTGAATCAGGATCATATCTTATTAATTTATGACTACCATAAAGTAAACCACCCGTTGAATCTATCTTAATGGTGATTAATATTAAATTCTTATTATTATTATCATCATTTTCTTGTTCATCAATTATATGACATAAACCTAAATAAACACTAGAAAATTCTAGAATTGGCCATAAATCTAAGAATTTTATATTAAGGACTGAACCAGGTATAAAACTATCAATATTATTTTCAACATAAGATGTTAAATTTTGTTTATAAGATAACTTTTTATCAACATATGGTAAACCATTTGCTGAAGATAAATGATAAATAAATAAATGAAATATTCCAATTGAATCTTGAATTATAATTTCTTGAGTCATACCATGATTAGTTATTTTACCGGACTTAATAGTTACAATTTCATTATTAATGTTATTATTGTTTAAATCATTATCAGATGATGTACCAAATATAAAATTTGATAAATAAGAAGTATTTGAATTTGATGGTGGTAATAATTCAACAATTGATAATTGAGGCTTACTTTTAAAATCTCTTAAGGATATGAGTACACATCTTTTCCAAGATGTTGCAATTACAATCCCGGCAGGTTCTATATTTTCTGCTAATGTAATAAATTCTCCTCGTTTGGAATTAATTGGAATAGTTAATTCTAAAGATTTATCATTAATTAATCCTAATGCAGGTGCATGTTGAACGCTTTCATAGAATTTAATTAATCCAGTCGTTGAATTAATAATTACCAATCCTGGATCTTGACTTATACCATTTGAAGGTTTTGTAAGAATCGCTAATGGGAAAATAGGTTCATGTTCATTACCCGATGGATCATTAATTGGAAATTGAAATGATAAAGGCGATGAATCAATTGATTTATAATTCCAAACATGTAACGAATTTTCATTTATAACTAATGAATAATTTGATTCAGAATCAGAATATGCATTTAAAATTCCATCTTGAAATTTTTGATTCTCAAATATTGATGGTAATGCTGGTAATCTTGATACACAATATTTGTCATTTTTAGTTAATTCATATAATGATTGATTATTAATGATGGCTGACTTATTGGATTCATTTATAGATATATTAGGACGAGACTGAAGCTGTTGTTGTTGTTGTTGTTGTTGTTGCTCCTGTGATTGGGGACGTTTCCTTGCCCTAAAGATTGATCCACTATTCAATGACATGGTTGAATTGATCAGAATCCAGATTCCTTACGTAGTATATCCCGTATAGATTCTATTTAGTTGGATCAAGCTGATTAAAATATTTTGATAAATATATTTATATTTACCTATTTATTTTATTTACAACACAAATTAAGTGAAAAAAAAATAGTTCATCACCGCACGACTTAAAATTTTTTTGAATGCAAAAATGGAAATTTTATTAGAAACTAATTTACAAGACTATAAGTATTAAGTATAAGTATATATATAATGCAGAGTTGTTGTTGATGAAGAAGAAGGAGGTGGAGGAGGAAAGATTCTATATTTTCTTTTGTTTCTTTTGATTTGGTTCAGGAGCATCATATTCTATATCACTTTCCATAAACTCTTGATCATTTTCTTCATCAAAATCACTATCTTGATCATACTTTGATTTTAACCCTTTCATTTTTCTAGTTTGTAATTTACCTAAATCTTGCTTACCAACATGGATTTGAGCCACTTTATCACCCATGAAATCAGTTGAAATATTTTTCTTTGTTTTTGGTTGAAATTGTTTTGGTTTTTCATTTGCTTGTTTTTCAAATTCTTCATTTGGTGAAATTCTTCTACCAATTTTAAAATCAAATCTTGGACCAATTTCATCAATTTCAACTCTTGGTAATTTTTGACCTGATCTAAAAGTTTTTAATTTATAAACTCTAAAATGTAAATTTGGTAAATTTTTATTGGAATTATCAGTAGTTTCACCAACTGATAATGCAATAATATATTGTAAACCGGCAACATCTTGTAAATCAGTTTCTTCACCTCTATAAAAATCTAAGAATAATGATTTTAAATGTTGATAAATTGGATGAGAATCAAATAATGGACCATTAAATACAAACATTGGTTTTAAACCAATTGTAAAAGTTAATTTTTTAAAATCTTGTAATAATTTATAATTTGATAATATTGATAATTCGATCATATCATAAACTTTATAATTAAAAAATCTGGTGAATATTAAAGTATTTGGTCTTTTCTTATTATGAGTTGATAATACCATTAATGAAGTATCATTCTTTTCTGAAAAAAATTCTAATTCACTAAAATCTTCAAATGGTCTAATTTCATTCTTTTTAGAAAACTTCTTGACAAATGGTTTCTTTAATGCCATTAAATCAATCATTGAATCATGTAATAATTTATTTCCAGTTGATCCTGGTACAAATAATGCAGTTTTGGTGTTTTCAGTTAATTTAGCATCTTTTTTAGCAAGTGCTCTTTTAGAACGAGCATTCTTGGGTTTACTAAAAAGGTTTGGTTAGTATATAATTCGTTCTACTAGTTATTATGATTATCTTTTCATTTTCATTCTATATGGATACGTACATTGTTCTAATCATTATTGGTTTGATTAAAGCTTTTAAATGATTTTTAATGATTTAAGTTATAATTTGAAAAAAAAAAAAAAAAATTATTATAGCTCATCAAACGAAAAGAAAAAAATTAATTTTTTTTTTGTTTCCCTTTTTTTTAAATTAACAAAAAAAATAAGAATTCTATGAGATACAGGTCGTACCCGGATTCGAACCGGGGTTGTCCGGATCAAAACCGAAAGTGATAACCACTACACTATACAACCATTTTTTTCTCAAATTTTTTTCCAGTCTTTTAGAAAGTATTTTTCACATGCCAATGATCACGTGATCGGTATGGTAGCGCCCCTAAATTAAGCTTAATTATTTTTAATATAATAATATAAATTATTAGAAGATTAATAATATAGTTATAATATATTTTTAGTAAATAAATGTTTAAACTTAATTTAAAGATTGATTTACTGTTTTTAAAGAAAAAAGGAAATTTTTGTGTTTATGGAATATTTTAGCAAAGTGAATTTCAATTGTAACAATAAAGTTCAAAAAAATGTGCTAAAATTTTATAATAATACTATTTTATATTATATAATAGCTTACTTACTTACTATGGTATATTAATTAGATTTATAGTTATTCGTAGTCTACAATTATATATATATATATATATATATATATGAAAGGTTAAGCTATTTTGGAAAGATAGAAAAATGAAGTTATTCAGATTGTAATTGAATAATTTATATAATATATACGAGATTTTGAGGGTATACGAGAGACGAAGACAAAATTTTTTTATGTGGCACCACTAATAATAATATTAATAATAATGAATTGATTGTAAATCATTATATGTATATAATATAGAATATATTATGTTTATAAGGGTATATAGTGTAGAATATAAAATGGAGATTGATGTTATATATAAATACATACCGAATTACGGACATTAGTTAAAAGGTGGGGGTGGATTAAACTATATATATACGGAATAATGCGGAATATATAAAACATATACAAATATATATTTTGACTTCATGTGCCAATCCGTTGGACCGATTGATAAGTTTAGTTATTAGTGATATGTACATGTACATATATAATATTATCAAATAGTGTGATATTTAAGGAAATAGGAACAATTGATATAGAGTAATAATAATAATAGTAGTGATAGTAATGGTAATGGTGTAATAGTATTAAATTGTTAATAGAAATTCTTCATAAAATTGTAAAACTATAAAAACTATATATGAAGGTTGAAGAGAGAGATAGATAGATATTATTATGTCATTTTTTTTTGAGTCATATAATATATAAATATATAAATATAAATATAGTCATGTTACAATTTAATAGTGTAAAATAAATTTGAAATTTTTTTTTTTAATCAGTATGAGTTGAGTTGAGAGTGAGGAGGGGTACAACAAAAATTTCAAAAATTTTTCAGTATAAGAAGAATTCAATTTCCATTTTTATTTAATTATTTGTATAACCTTTCTCTTTGTTTAAGTAATTTATCAATTAATTATTATTATTATTATTATTATTATTATTATATACTACAACTACTTTAATTTTGTTCAATTATAGAGATCAATTGTAAAAGTTTACCTATATTATATATAAATATTTTATTAATTTTAACTAACAAGTAAAAACTGCAACATCCTCGGAATCAATCAATTATTAAATCAAAAAAAAAAAAATGTATAGAATTTCAACAACAACTGCCACTACTACTAGTAGATCAACCATTAGATCAATCAGTAACATTAGACAATTTTCCAATTTAAATAATCAATTAAATAAATGGAATAATATTCCTTTAGCCCCACCTGATAAAATTTTAGGAATTTCTGAAGCTTATGTTGCTGATTCTAATTCTTCAAAAATTAATCTTGGAGTTGGAGCTTATAGAGATAATTTTGGTAAACCAATTATTTTTCCAGCTGTTAAAGAAGCTGAACAAATTTTATTAGGTTTAGAAGTTGAAAAAGAATATACTGGTATAATTGGTAATAAAAATTTTCAATCAATTGTTAAGAATTTTATTTTTAATAATTCAAATAAAGATAGTAATGGTAAAAAATTAATTGATGAAGGTAGAATTGTTACTTCTCAAACTATTAGTGGTACTGGTTCTTTAAGAGTTATTGCTGATTTTTTAAATAGATTTTATTCTTCAAAAAAAATCTTGGTTCCAAAACCAACTTGGGCAAATCATGTGGCTGTATTTAAAGATGCTGGTTTAGATCCTGAATATTATGCTTATTATGATACTTCAAAGAATGATTTAGATTTTGATGGGTTAAAATCTTCATTATTATCTCAACCAAATGAATCAATTGTTTTATTACATGCTTGTTGTCATAATCCAACTGGTATGGATTTAACTAGTGAACAACAAGATGAAATTTTACAAATTATTCAAGATAAAAAATTTTATCCATTAATTGATATGGCTTATCAAGGTTTTGCTTCTGGTGATCCATATAAAGATATTGGATTAATTCGTAAATTAAATAAATTAGTGGTTGATGGATCAATTTCATCATATGCATTATGTCAATCATTTGCTAAGAATATGGGACTTTATGGTGAAAGAACTGGATCAATTTCAATTATAACTGAATCTAATGATCATTCAAAAGCCATTGAGTCACAATTAAAAAAATTAATTAGACCAATTTATTCATCACCACCAATTCATGGATCAAAAATTGTTGAAGTTATCTTTAATGAACAATATAATTTATTACCAAAATGGTTGGATGATTTATCAAAAGTTGTTGGTAGATTAAATACTGTTCGTTCTAAATTATATGAAAATTTAGATAAATCATCATATAATTGGGATCATTTATTAAAACAAAGAGGTATGTTTGTTTATACTGGTTTAAAACCAGAACAAGTTATTAAATTAAGAACTGATTATTCTGTTTATGCTACTGAAGATGGTAGATTTTCAATTAGTGGTATTAATGATAATAATGTTGAATATTTAGCTAATGCCATTAATGAAGTTAATAAGAAATGAATAAATAAATAAATAAATAAAATAAATTAAATAAATGAATAAAATTGAAGAATTTTATTTAATTTATTTAGATTTTAAATAAGAAAGTAATCTTTACAAAAAGAAAAAATAGTATATATATGTATATGATTAATAAAAAATTATAATTTTAACAAAAATACTATATAAAATATTTCTTTTAAATTTTCAATTGGCCATCTTCAAGTAATCCTTCAATAGTAGCAACTAAAGAAACTTCATTAGGAATTGGAGTCCAATTAAATACAGTTTTAGCCTTTGAAATATCACAAGGTTTTGCAGGCTCAGAACCAGCAGATTCTTTAAGAGGGATATTAGCCTTTAATTTATCATTAATAGTTGAATTCTTTAATATTTGACCAGCTTCAAAAAATGAAAGATTTGGTCCAGAATGAACTAAGAATCTTTCTCCTTTAGCCTTTGGATTAGTTAATGATTCAATATGTAATCTGGCAATATCTCTAACATCAACTAAATGAGTTGAAGATGGAGCAATTTCTTTATCTTTATAAGTTCCATCAACTAATTGCTTAATTCTTAATAATGATGTAGAATCAGTTACTTGTCCTAATAAGGAAGGACCAATAATTAAAGCAGGATTTATAGTGGTTAGATCAAATTTAACTTGTTTTTCTTTAACAAAATCCCAAGCTGCATGTTCAGCTAAAGTTTTGGATACAATATATGGACTAAAATCAACATTTTCACTAATTGTCCAATCCTTTTCACTAAATGGTTCGGTTCTATCCGCTGGAAATCCAAATCCAATAGCTGCAAATGATGAAGTTATAACCACATGCTTTATAGTTGATTCTTGTGATGAAAATTCCAATATTCTTAATGTACCTTCTTTAGCAGGCTTAATTAAAACTTGAGGATCTTCAGGTTTACTAGGTGGGAATGGAGATGCAACATGTAATACATAAGTTACACCTTCAAATGCTTGTTTCCAACCTTCATCACTTAATAAATCTGCTTTAAATACAGTTAAATTCTTATCGACAATTTCTTTTGTTAATGATTTACTGGACGAATATAATGACTTACGAAATTGTTCTTCTTTTGATAAATTTCTAATGGTGGTTCTAACAATTTTACCAGCTTCTAATAATTGTAATACAACAAATGATCCAACGTATCCTGTACCACCAGTAACCAAATAAATTTCTGACATGTTTAATTAATTAATTGATTGAAAATGTATATAGATTAAGTTAATTAAACGGTCAATTGAATGTATATTTATAGTATTTAATAATTACTAATCATTTGAAAAGAATTCTTGGTAAATTTTCAAAACTGAAAAACTAACCCCCCCTCCCCTATTTAAAATTTGACACACAATATCCCCCAATAATGGTTTAATTGTGGAGATAATAAACTAAAAATATTTTTGGGGGAGCATTAAAAAAAAAATTTCTTAGGACTGGTTAACCTTTCCTAAATTAGCTTTACATTCACATCTTTTGCAATAATTTAATAATTTCCAAAATTTAAAACCATTTTAAAAATTTATTTACATCTTCTGTTTTTCGTTTCAGATATAGCTTCAGTTGGTAATTTTGATTCTTTTAATTATATTATATTATATTCTATTCTATTATATTGCTCCTTTGAAAAAAGTCAATAACCAACCAGTTGTGTCATTGATAGACTTTGGATTTATGTTTCTTAATCGTCAAAGGGCTTTGTAGTACTTGCAAAGAGGTCGAAAGCCGAAACAGGAAGCATTACATGGATTAGACCAAAATGAGCCCGAAGTTACAAACAGTATAGAAGATATAGGAAAGCAATATGAGTTCAAGGAAAAGAAAGATCTAGACTTGCGAGCTTTCAGCTTTTGCTTCAGTAGCAGACGAGTGGCTCCTGTACGTGAAATAAGGAATAGAATAATGGTTCTTGATGAAGATGAAGATGAAGATGAAGATGAAGGTGAAGCAGGAAATGAAGATGCCAATAGAACAAACAAGAGACCCAGATTAACTTTGTAAATAATTTTAATTAGAATATTTATATATTATTATTATTTTCACTCTATTTAGAAATATTAATTATATTATCAATTGTAATTCTTATACTTTCATTAATATCAATTGGTTCCCAATTAAATACTTTTTTTGCCTTTTCATTACTTAAATATCTTTTTGATTCTTTTGGCGAATTTTCATCTTCAAAATCAGGAATTTTATTAATAAATTCATTATTATTATTATTATTATTATTATTATGTTTATAGATATTTTTAATTAAATTTGCCACTTGTAAAATTGAATAACTATCACCAGTTGTTAATAAAAATCTTTCATTTTCAGCCTGAGGATTTCTAATTGATTCAATATGTAATTTAGCAACATCTCGAACATCAATTAAACTGAAATATCGACTGGGGAATCCCTTTTCTAAATATGTCCCATCTATTATGGACTTTATAATTAATAATGATGGTGATAATGTATTATTTAAAGTAGGTCCAATAATTAATACGGGATTAATTACGGATAATTTAAATTTAACTTGATTATCTTTATTATTAATAAAATCCCAGGCAGATTTTTCTGCTAAAGTTTTTGAAATTTGATAGGGTCTAGTTGATTCATTAATTATTGTCCAATCCTTTTCAGTAAATGGTTCAATTCTATTAGGAGGATATCCATAACCTACAGCTGCAAATGATGAAGTTATAACTACATGTTTAACGGTTGGAGATTCATTGGATAAATCTAAAATTCTTTGGGTTCCTTTAGTAGCTGGGATAACAAAATCATCGAGGGATTTATTTTCTGAATTAGATAAGGGAGACGCAAGATGTAATACATAAGATACATTTTCAAATGCTTGCTTCCAATTATCATCAGTTTTTAAATCGGCTTTAAAAATAATTAAATTTTTATTAATAATTTCGGGAGTTAATTTCTTACTAGATTTTAAAAATGTTTGCTTTAAGCTTTCAGCCTTGGATAAATCTCGAATTGATGTTTTAACAATATTACCTTCTTCTAATAATTGTAATATTACATAGGATGCAATATGTCCAGTACCACCAGTAACCAAATAAATATCTGACATGATTGATTGATTATTGATTAAGTATTATTAATCGATTAATCTATTGATTCAAAGGATGTAAAATTTATGTTAAAAAAGGTGGATATATATCATGATATTTATAATAAAATAAATACTAATTAAAGGGGTAAAATTGAAACCTCAATTTTTTAAAAATGTATGTGGCTCAAAAATTTATATATATTATTTTAAATATCAATATGATACATGATAACAATATGATGATCATGAATGATGTAATTATAGGATATAATTGATAATTCAAACAAGAAAGCTTATTCATTGTATTATTCAATTGATAAATTCTATTCTATGATTATTAATATAGATTTATATATATAAAATGATCTGATTTCCAAGTAAAGTAATTACTTAAACGATTAAATAAACTAAAAGGCAAAAGAAGCCACATAACTGAATCTCTATAAATCAATCATTATCGATCTTTGGTTTAATTAATTAATTCAACTGATTTTAACAGAATTTAACAATTTCTCATGATATGATATGATATGATATGATATGAGAAAAATTTATTATTATAATTTGTATAATTAATTCCGTTATAAGTCCATAATAATTATTATATATAAGAGGAAGATATAATTAGACTAGATTAATATGATTTTATATTTATAATAAATAATTATAATAAATAATAAATAATAAATAATATAAAGATAATGTAAATTAAAGGCTAAAATATTAATCTATATCTTTTACCTAACCCTACGTCATCCGATGAATAAAGTATTATCGCTGTATTACCCTGTATTACCCTGTATTTCCCTATTATATCATATAATACTCTACTTACCTTTATGTTTGTGATATATATACATATTAAAGTATCATATATAATATTAATAATAATAATAATAACAAAATAAATTCGCGTCTTTTAATTTTTTTAACGTGTCAGTTTTAAGTATATTAATAACTTTATAGTTCTATAGATGTATTATAATTATAGGGTTAGTTAGATAGATAGATAGATAGATAGATAGATAGATAGATAGATATATAGATAGGTAGTTGGTTAGTAGGTTAGTAGGTTAGTTGGTTAGTTGGATCATACCATAACCTAATGTTCTAATACAGTATATTGATAGATAATAATAATAAAGAAATATAAACAAATTATAATAAACAAATTAAATTTATAATTTATTATTATATTATATATTATACATTATTTATCCTATATTATTATTACTATTATACATTGTTATTCTATAACATTATACTAATATATATATAATATATAATTATTAACTATAGATCAAATTTAGTTTCTCCTCTCCTTTTTTTATTTTTTAAAGTTTGTGGTTAAAAAAAAAAAGAAAATTTCTTTTAATTCTTAAATCAAACAAAACAAAAAAAAATTAATCTCTTTTCATCAAACATTCATAATTCATAACATCCTTTTATTTTACTTTTCTTATATACTTTCTTTTAATTTAATCAATCAGTAATGAATCCTTATGACAATAATATATCATATAAGTATGGTAGTGATCCTAATCTATCATCTTCATTAACTAATAATAATATAACTTCTTCACAACCACCACCACCACCATCAACATCAGCATCAACAACAACAACAACAATAGACAAGGAAAACATTGATGAAACACAACCAGACAAATCAAATCATATACATACTACTCCAAATGGAAATGTAAATATAAATCATAATAATAATAATAATAATAATAATAATAATAATAATAATAATAATAATAATAATCATACTATATCATCCTTAGAAAATACTAATCGATTATTATCAGATTTAGAACGTAAATTATCTATAACTTCATTATCATCAAATCAAACTCATCAATCTCATTCTTCATCCGTCATTATAAATAATAATCTGTTGGGGATTGGCAAACAAACCATTCAATCAGCCGTTCTACAATATATTAAAAGTAATAATAATAATAATAATAATAATAATAATAATAATAATAATAATAATAATAATAATTACAATGAACGTGATGATAATAATAATATTATATTTAATCCTAATGAATTATTTCAAGAAAGGCAACAAAGATTAGTAACTAAATTCGGCAATTATTATAATGATGATAAACAAAGAAATAATAATAATAATAATAATAATAATAATAATAATAATAATAATAATAATAATAATAATAATATTGATACTAATATTGATCACCAAATAACTCCTAAGATTGATACAAGTATAGAAGGAATAAATGTTGATGATCCAATTGGTATAGATTCTGATGAATCAATTGAAATAACCCATCCCAACACTATAAACCATGAATCTGAACTAGAATTAGAATCAAAGTTAAAATCAAATCCAATTGAACACGAAGAAGAAAATCAATACGGTATATTCTTTCCCGATGAATTTGATCATGACCCTCAAGATGATGATGATGATGATGATGCTGATGAATATGAAGAATTATTACTACCTCCATCCCCTCCAAGATCACCACCTCGAGATTTAGATCCTGATAAGTTATACGGATTATATGATTTCTCGGGTCCAGATCCTTCTCATCTTACATTATCAAGAGATGAACCTGTTTATTTGGTTAATGATACTGATAATTATTGGTGGTTGATTCGAAAATTGTCTAAAGATGAAAGAATTAATCATAATAAGAAAAGTAATAATAATAATGAAGAAGAAGATGATGATTATTATTATTCTGATGAAGAAGATGGGAAAATTGGATTTGTTCCTGCCGAATGTCTTGAAACTTATGGTGAACGATTAGCTCGATTAAATCGATTTAAAAATGAAGAATTAGAAAAATCATCCAAGGATGATTTAAATACGACCAGCAGCAGCAACAACAACAACAACAACAATAATAATAATAATAATAGTAACAGTAGTAGTGATTCATCATATGGGTTAGGGATAATTAATGAATCTGGGTTTTTCCAATCTCAAGAAAGTTTATCAAAGAGTAATAATACGAGTGGGATATTATCACGAGGAAATAGTCTATTAAAGAGAAATGGAGGGAAACGAGATATTAATAAATCAGTTACATTTGAAAACTTGACTGAATTAAAATTAGATGAGCATTATGATGAAGATGGTGAAGAAGAAGAAGAAGATGATGATAATCTTAAAGAACCTTTTGATTTATTAAGAGATGAAAAGAAAAAATCGGGATTTGATGTTGATAATTATTATGATATTCCTCACGAAGATATTATTAAGAAAGAACAAGAGGACAATAATAATAATAATAATAATAACAATGATGATGATGATGATGAGAAAAAATCAGAGGTTTTAAGTGAAATATATCCTAACGAAACACCATTGATAATAACTAAAAATAAAAAGCAATCATCAATGATAATATCTTCATTAACTTCAGAACCTACCCTTGCATCAACTTCTACCTCACCATTATACAAACCATCCAAACTTTCCAATAATCCGTATGATACAACTTCAATTGGATCGTTTTCACCAGATACACCACCCACTCGATTTTTAAAATCAAATTTAACTACAAATGATTCTCATAATAATTACCTTTTACAAACTCCTACCATTAATAATTATGATGATAATAATAATACCGATGATGATTATAATTCTCCAAATATGCAAGCATTAAGAAGATCAGTTATCTTGGATCAATTAACAAAAGTCACGTCTGATATTCAAGTTAGTTTAGATGAATTTGATATTCCAGAAGAAGAAGAAGAAGAAGTACCAATTAAAAAGGAAATTAATCAATCATTAAGCTCACCATTATTATCATTACCTATGCAAAATTCCAAGGATTTGTTAACATCGTTGTCCACTGAACAAGAGCGATCTCCATCTCATCAAGAAGTTCAAATCACTCATTCAACCCCAGAACCAGATACAGGTTTCCATGCACCACAAGTTGAAATAGACAATAAATTAACCCAAACTAATGATTACTCATCGGTATTCACCAATGAGGATATACTTAAGTCTTTTAATGAAGAGAAAGAAGAAGAAGAAGAAGAAGAAGAAGAAGAAGAAGAAGAAGAAGAAGAAGATGATGATGATGAAGAGGAAGACGATGATGAATTGAGCCAAAGAGGACAAGAAGATGTGACTCCATTAACAAGCATGAATTCACTTAATTATGGATTATCAAGTTCATCAACCCCTAATAAATTCACGTCAATAAGCAATACAATTAATTCAACCAACAATGAAAATACCAATACAATAACGGATCCAAGTGATAAACGAAAATCAAGACCCGTTCATGATATGTTTATGCCAATATTAGGTAAATTTGATGAATTGGCTGAAAAATTAGCAGAATTAGATGGACTTCTTTAAAAGAAAAGTATAATAAAACACGTCATTTTTACTTATTTACGTTTTTTTTTTGCATTAAGTAAAGTAAACTCAATTAAATAAAATATATATAGAGAAAAATGTACATTAAAAAAATTTATTATATTTTT
Source organism: Scheffersomyces broadrunensis (assembly GCA_030563665.1). Classification (NCBI taxonomy): domain Eukaryota; kingdom Fungi; phylum Ascomycota; class Pichiomycetes; order Serinales; family Debaryomycetaceae; genus Scheffersomyces; species Scheffersomyces broadrunensis. The sequence goes on along the minus strand of JAJMJS010000032.1, from coordinate 1,960 downwards.
AAACCACCTCATAAAAATAAAAAAAATAAAAATTTGTGATGAGAAAAAAAAAAATTATTTTTAATATCAACAGGGTCAATTAAGCAGAATTTTTTCACTTCAATTCAATTTTACATCCAAAAATAACAGACACGAGTCTAAATACCTACTTCATCCAGCTTAATTGCGTTGTTTCTTACCGAGCTCTCTTACCCATCCATCATTCCTTTTAGTAGGAATTATTTAATCTTGATGATAATATAGAACTCATAATAATACTACTACCAATAACAACAATAATAACAACAACAACAACAACAACAATAATAATAATAATAATAATAATAATAATAATATGTCAACTTGGTCTCCTGATCCTCATGCTTTACAGCAATTACGACAAATCTTTAGAGCCACATTATCTAATAACAATCAAGAAAGAAATTTGGCCAATGATGCATTAAGACAAGCAAAAGAACAACCAGAAATTGAAAATTATTTATTTAGTCTTTTGATTCTTGATGAATCAAATACAAAATCAGATGTTAGAGCAGCAGCCGGTGTAAATCTTAAAAATAGTATACTAAAACAACTGAAAGGTAATATAATTCCTGATCGTTCATTTATTAAAGAAAATATTATGAAAGGTTTATTATCTTCACAAAAAATGGTTAGAAATATAACTGGTAATGTTATTACATCATTATTTTCAATTTATGGTATAGAAGGATGGCCTCAGGCTTTACCTCAATTAATTGAATTATCAAAGGGTCATTCAGCTGAATTTACAGCCGAAGTATCTGCCATGAGTGCATTAAGTAAAATTTGTGAAGATAGTTATTTATCATTAGATATTGAATTTAATGGTGAAAGACCATTAAATTATATGATTTCTAATTTTTTAGAATTAATGAAACATCCTGATAGTGGACTTATTAGATCATTATCAATTCATTGTATAAATCAATTTATAACATTAAAATCTCAATCATTTTTAATTCATATTGATTTATTTTTACAAAATTTATTTGATTTAGCTAATGACTTAAATAATCAAGTTCGTAAAAATATTTGTACATCATTTACCCAAATTTTAGAAACTAGACCTGATAAATTAATGCCGAATTTAGATGGGATAATAAATTATTGTTTACATTTAATGCAAGATATCGATGAAGAAGTTGCATTAGAAGCTTGTGAATTTATTTTAGCATTATCGACTTCATCTGAAACTGAAATTGATAAAAAAAATTTTTCATTAAAATTAAAATTAATTTTACCTGTTATATTAGATAAAATGGTTTATTCAGAAGAAGAAATTTTTTATATTAAATTAGCTGATGAAAAGGATAATGCAGAAATTATTGATAGAGATGAAGATATAAAACCTCAAAATGCCAAATCAAAAGAAGTTCATTCATCAAATGGTAATAACGCCAACAACAACAACAACAACAACAGCAATAGCAATAATAATAATAATACTAAAAAATCATCTTCTGATGATTCAGACTATGATTCGGATGATGATTCAGATGATGACGATGAATTAACTCAATGGAGTTTAAGAAAATGTTCAGCTTCAACTTTAGAAGTTTTATCCACCAATTTACCAGCCGAAGTATTAGAAGTTAGTTTACCAATACTACAAGAAAAAATAATTTCTAATGAATGGCCGGTTCGTGAAGCTTCAATTCTTGCATTTGGTGCTATAAGTCAAAGTTGCATAGAATTATCAAGAGATAAACTTCCAACATTGGTGCCATTTTTGGTTGATAGACTTCAAGACGATGAAGCAAGAGTTAGACAAATTACTTGTTGGACATTATCAACCTTTTCTTCCTGGATTGCTGAAGAAGCTCATGCTGGTGGTCAATATGCAAACTATTATCAGCCAACTTTTCAAGCAATTGTTACATGTTCATTAGATCGTAAAAAAGTTGTTCAAGAAGCTGCATGTTCGGCATTATCATCATTTATT
>JAJMJS010000031.1:91239-149799 GCA_030563665.1 Scheffersomyces broadrunensis | reverse complement strand
CAACACCGGAATCAGTAGCAACATATCCATCAGATTCAGTAGTAGTGAAAGTGGTGGTATAGGTAGTAAATGGGTCGCTAGTTGGGAACAACGAAGTACTAGTCTCTATTTCATCGGAACTACCATATGTGACAACAACAACACCGGAATCAGTAGCAACATATCCATCAGATTCAGTACTAGTGAAAGTGGTGGTATAGGTGGTAAATGGGTCGCTAGTTGGGAACAACGAAGTAGTAGTCTCTATTTCATCGGAACTACCATATGTGACAACAACAACACCGGAATCAGTAGCAACATATCCATCAGATTCAGTAGTAGTGAAAGTGGTGGTATAGGTGGTGAACGGATCAGACTCTGTTGGGAATAATGATGTACTGGTGTAAGAACTACCCGCTGAATTCGTGCTTATCACAACAATGCCTGAGTCGGTAGCTACAAAGCCATCAGATTCTGTAGTTGTGAAGGTTGTGGTGAATTCTGTATTGGAATTTTCTGGTGCTCCTGAACTTCTACAAGTAGCACTGATTACTGTAGTGGATGTGAACCAATCGCCATTTGCGTCACTGGTGATATTGATATCCTCAACATCAGTGCACACGGACCCATCTGAACTTGTAGTAGTGAAGGTAGTTGTATACAGCGTATCACTGGTACCGGGGGATGGTGGTAAAAGTTGACAATTTAAACAGTTTGCTGGTACATCTTGAGGTGGAACTGGACCATTATAAGTAATTGCACCATTCAGTGGGTTAAGAATCCCTAATCCATTATCAGTGGTGATTGAAAATAAACTTGAATTATATCCAGTACCAATATCAAAATTTTGTTCTGAATTACCAAGACCATAAAGTGTTAAGACACCACTAGTTGGATTGTAGGTGTAGGGATTAGTGGTGGTGAGACTTAAATCCAAACCAATTTTATTACCATTACCAAATCCCATGACTGTATAAGTAGATGGAGTTAATTGACCATGAGCTTCAATACTTGATTGATTATCAGCTAAATATAGTGTCTGACCTGAAAGAGAATATGATGTGTCTGTAAGATATATAGTAGAATCTGCATTGGCTACTATACAACCGGTACCATCTATTGTAGTTGTTTGTTCATAAACTTCACCATATAAGCAGATTTGACCATTGTTTGTAATAGTACCACCAGATGAACCAAGTAAAACAGCCCCGCTTGTTCTTTTAGTTTGATAAAAGACCAATAATCCCTCATTGTCAAAATTTGGTGCTAATATTGACATAATATTAGGAGAGCCTGTCCCCCCTTCAGCACCCATAAATACATCACCATTGTTTTGGAATGACAGACCTTGGAGGTAATAATCGGCAGTTGACAGCGAATTAACCGAATTAAAGGAAATTAAACCATTATTAAGAATTCCTCCCAGGGAAGTTAAAGTTATTTGTAAACCGATTGAGTTTGAAGTACTAGTAATATATAATGCACCTCCAGTATCAACAGTTAGTTCACCATTAAATCCTGATTGAGCATTATCAACAATTGACCAATAAACATTAGGATCTATTGTAATATTGTCATTGGGAATGTCGACTGTACCTCTAGTAATTGTATCTTGAGTGATTTCTAAACAAATGGCATAGCCAAACTGTAGAATTAGTAGTACTAAAAAATTTGCAATTTTCATGATTTTCTTTAATATCAGCAGTGATTTAAAAAGTAAAAACTAAAAAGGAAAAGAAAAAGAACAAAAGAAAGCACAACTTGCCAAAAGAACTGTTACGTATAATAACTATTATTTTAGAAGATATTGTCATGTCTTTATAATTAGATCATTTCACAATTATTATTCGGAAGAAACTTACATACTGTGGAAAGTTTTAAAGACCACGAAAATTATAAATATCTCTTTGTGCAAATGGAACAACATGATTTTTATCCAGTAATACTTAATTTGGGGCTACTTCATGCAGCAGTTAAATTTAATCCATAATAACAATGTGGAAAACTTTTATAAAAGTCCTTATTTGAAACCCTTAATGATTTACCATAAAAAGTTGACATTAACATTTCTTAATTCGTATAAATATACAGATAGTATGTTACAAAAAGGGAAAGTATTTCATCTCAATGGAGATTTATATGCAATGAGTAACATTAATAAAGTTTGTTTTTTAAGTTTTAAAATAACTTCTTATGATAATTTACCAGCTGCATAATTTTTAAACAAACGCCTTTAAATAAAAAGACCTTTATTAATAAGCATATTTCATTTTTATTTCGCCTCTAAGTATGTATTAGCCTGTTGCCAGTATATTTCAGTCTGATAGATAGATAGCTAGGTGCTAATATGAAATTGTTTAATAACATTTGCTGCAAGATTGATTAGCTCATTTTTTGTTTTACCTAAAATTTTTAATTATTGTTTTTGATTTTTGATTTTTTTTATTTTTATCGCGTTTTTGTTTTTTTTTCTTTTTTTATTTTTTTATTTAATTCTCCTAAAAATTTATGTAGATATCGGAAAATAAAATAAACGAATTAATTATTTTTATTAAAAATAAATTTAAACTTCGTCAATCCTAATAAAAATAATTTGAGATTCAGTACGTACTCGCCATTAGATATTCATTTTCCACTCTCTACCCCCCCCCTCCCTTCAATATTAGTTGGCTAAATAGTTTTACTTATTTCGCTAATAAAGTAAAATATGAAATTCGACGCATAGTGAAATTAAGTAGTTTTAATCTCAACCAACATTATCTGACTTATTAGATCAGTTTTTCTTGTTTTAGCGATAAGTCTCTTATCAGTTTGCTTCTTTAGCAAGGTAATCAATTTCTTTAAATTTAGATTGCAAATTAATAATAAGAAGAAAAAGAATAATAATAGTAGTAATGATAAATATCAGTACTTGATATATATTTACAAACTTTTATGCAGGGAATATACTTAATAAAGCAATGAAAATTAACTTTTGCTACCCTTTAATTTTAATTTTTTTAATTTAAATTTTAATTTTAAATTTAATTTTAATTTTTTTTTCTTTTTTTTTACTGGAACATTCTTTTTCTAATTTTGTTTTGCGTATCCACCCCCCAAAAATTATGGAAAAGACCACTATGAAAGAGTCTGGATTGGACACTAGGAGATGAATCTACGGGTGAAATATTACATTTAGTATTTAACAACGAATGTAATAAAATTGTCAAGCAGGTTTATGATGGCTTTTTTTTTCTAATTTTAATTTAATTTTATTGTTTTTTGCCTTCTTTATTTTTTAACCTTTTTTGGTCTACCTATAATATTTAATGTAAATCACATGAAGAAGAAATTTTGTACGTTAATCATTCGTAGGAGCTAAATACATCTAAGAAATAAGCGGGTTAAGATTATTTTTTGATAATAGCTTCAAATTTATAACAAAGCGTATTCGTTATAAACAAAGTCAATGTCTGTCATTTAAAAGTTCTAACCTCATTCTATACTCTTGGTTTCTTTGTAAGGTGATGAAATCATAATTATTAATCCTATTGTTAATCCTATAATTATGTATCATTCCCGCCTTTAAAAGCTCCACCATCGTTTCATAATTTGTTTATTTTTATTTTTTTTTTTATTAATTAACTCCAAAAAAAATTATAATAAAAGTATATTTTATCTAAAATTCTTTGACACAAATAATAAATTAGATTTTCTATTTACCCTCCATGCATGATGCCCGAGGACCCTAATACCGTTTACCACTTCTTAATTCCTTAAATAAGTAATTTGAGGCCTTAAATTAATTAAAATAAATTTATTCTGCTTACAAAGCTAAAGTTTTAACTAAAAGTTAAATTTTTCAATTCTATATTGAGTCTAATTCATATGATTTTTAGTTTAAACAAATTCCAGTCTTAAATTTACTCGGCTAGGCTATTTAGGGTTTGTAAAAGGTATTGATGATCATTTATTAGTTCAGTTGAACCAGTTTGCTATTACTGCGAAATGTGTCAGAGTAAAAAAGCAATTATTCAATTATCCATTATATACATAAAGATCAATATATAGTTCAAAAAATTTTCAAGTAAACTAGACCCTTGATTAAGGTCGAACCATATATTATTCATTCATTTCTGTTTGTGAAACTGGAAAACAAGGCAAGTTGATTAATTTTATTTCATGCAGCAATTACTAAATTATACGGACTTCGCTTTATTACGGAAAACTTTTTTGATGTTCTCGGGTTTACATCCCTTTCTGGATCAATCTCCGAATACCAAATTTAGATACTAAATTTTGGCCAGTTCAATTTTATAAAAATCAATTCTATAATTCTTCTTAACCTTGGTTTATTGCATTTATCTGTAGTAATATATGCTCACATATATTTGTATGGAGGTATATAATAGCACATTTTCATTATAGTAATCTTATAATCTGTATTATAATTTGGTGGAAGTTTCTACGTGCTATCCAGTCTTACTTCGTACCGTTAACCTAGATTAGAAACACGTACATTGATGTTTTATTGTTTAAACTGAAATTAAATTTTTAATAATAAGATTTATTATAAATTACTGCAAAAAAAAACAAAAAATAAAATTACTCTTTTTGGAGTTTCCTTTCTTTTCTATGTTTGATTCAGGGCTCATGTTATCAACACTAAAAATAAATAAAAATAAATAGAAATAAAAGAAAATAAAAAAAAATAAAAAAAAATAAAAAAAAATAAAAAAAAAATATCTGATACTTTTAACCTCTTTTAGTATTTCTATACATATATAAGACAATAGAAGTCGAAAAGAAAATAAAAATTTAATAGTATAATAAGAAAAGTTAAGAATCAAATAGAAAGATAAGATTATCCCTTAATCAAACCACCACTTCTAGTAATATCGGGTCCTGTAATTGCTTTTCTATTAATTGTTGAGATATATGTGTCTTTTAAAAAAAGACATCATTCTGTTATGTTTTGCAAAATATTGAAGGATTTTTCTGCTTCCATTTCCAGTATATTTAAAATTCTTTCAGGTTTGTGTTTAGCAAATTCAAAACTCTTTCTCATTGTATCATGCCTTGGTGATAATTTCTGATGTTAAATATTTAAATTGACTGAATATTTCATTATGGTTCCAATATGCCCTTTGGATTGACCATTTCTTTCGAGAAGCTTACTAAACATTAAAAGTAATAGTTGAGTACATAGTTTGAATTGAGGATCAATTTAATTTTACCACTAGTGTTTGTTCATGATTGACTATCGTACCAATGACAGAGATTGGTGCAAAATTACTTTTCTTTATTATACTGTGTTCACCATTAAAATTTGTGTTAACTTATATTCATTTCAAGCTTTTTAGAAATTCTCTGTTAGCAACTGGTGTTGCGAGATGGGCAACATGGGTTTTATCTATTTCTAGTTTTGGTATTAGAGTAGAAATTACTTGAAGCTTATGGTTAATATTTAACGTATAGAAAGACCAATATATTTAGAAGAATTTCGGGAAATCAAATATTGCAAGTGAAACTCATATTGGAAATTCAAATTCATCAGTTAGAGAATTAGCAATATATGGATCAAGTTAAAATACTGCTATTGCATCCTATATTTCTCCACAGTAATTTCCACGGTTATTCAAAAAATAAATAAAAACAAAATAGAAAAACCAAACGTAAAATTGTGTATTATTTATAGAAATTGAGAATAATTAGATTAGTTATTATAAATATATACAATTATAATTTATAATTACAAACAAATAAGTATATATAATATTATTGATTAAATAATAAATACCTTTTGAGTTAATTAGATTCATCGGTATAAATGACAAAAACGCCGGGCGGTTTTTTTGTGTACAGGAGAACGGCTGGAAAAGTGATTAAGCCGATTGTTATATCCCTCAAGACCTTAAGCCGATTAAGTTAAAAATAAGAATAAGTTGCAAATCTACAAATGGCTTTGACAACCTTAAAATCAAAGGCTATTATATTATGTTTCTATGGTAAGTTATCAATGTCAAACAATCCAGATATTTATAATAACTATTAGGATATATTGAAATCAGGATGATTGATGACAGTAGACAAATATCATCGGGAAAAAAAAGCTTAAAAGTGACGCCATTGGTGATGCAATATAATTTATAACATTGACCAGAAATTATTACTGGTATAACTCCACATACTGTCATACATTATGCAGCGGAGCAAGGACAAGAGCAAGTAAATGAACAAGTGATATAAGTGAAATAGACTCAAGTTTTGAAACAATAGTATCTATATATGTAATTATAACTCAAAATTCTAACCGCGTTGAGTTAAAAAAGAAAAAAATATTTTTTAATCATTGGAAAAAGGTAAAAATCTCATTATGAACCGATGTCTTTACATACATACATAATAATAATACTTAACAATTAATAATAATATAAGGTTTCTTTTTAACAATGTATATGTAGGTATATATATATATATATATTAAATCCCCCCCTCTAATTATTTTAATATACTTTTATTCTTCTTCTTCTTCTTCTTTGAAGTTTTCTCAATTAATTGTTTCATTCAAAATAATTCAATACTAAACTATTTATTCATACCACATTTAATTGATTGATTCATTACATATTTATATTAATAATGGTAGATACAACAGATTCAAATTCATTTGATAACGCCAGTGTTGATTCAGAAAAAGTTCAACCTTTTGGTGAAGACGATAATCAACTCCCACAACATAATAATATTGCTCCAATTACAAGTAGAGCTAAAAGTATAATACATTCCCTTCATTCAGTACGTTCAAATGCCGAAGATAGAGAAGATTTAAAAAAATTATTAACCAATAATAAAGGGGTAGAAAGAATTATTCATGATTTAGAAGAAGGTACTGGTAAATTGGGTCCTTTAGAACAAGCTTATGATATAAAAAGAATTGAAACTCATCCAGATCCTCATACTGATTATAATGAAGAAGATCCTTGGAAATATCCAATTGATCAAGAATCAAATTTAAGATTAGTTGAATTTGTACCTGATGATAAATTAAATCCAAAAAATTTTTCAGTTGGTATGAAATGGGTATTTACTGGGTTATTGGGTGCAATTTGTTTTGTGGTTGCTTTAGGTTCAGCTATTGTTACTGGTGGTTTAACTCAACCAGCAGAAGAATTTGGTGTTAGTGAAGAAGTTATTATTTTAGCATCAGTAACTGTTTTTGTTATTGGTTTTGGTGTTGGTCCTTTATTATTTGCTCCAGTCTCTGAGGAAGTTGGTAGAAAACCAGTTTATGCTGTAACCTTATTGATTGCTGTTGTATTTATTATCCCTTGTGCTTTAGCCAAAAACATTGGAACTTTATTGATTTGTCGTTTAATTGATGGTATTTCATTTAGTGCTCCAATGACACTTATTGGTGGATCACTTGCAGATATTTGGGAAGCAAAAGATCGTGGTGTTGCAATGGCAATTTTCTCTGCTGCTCCTTTTCTGTACGTATAATTTTTTCTTCAAGTATTATTAATACTGTCTTCTTTCTTTTAAAGAATTCAATTACTAACTTAGATATTTTTAGTGGACCTGTTTGTGGACCAGTTTTTGGAGGGTTATTAGGTGATTATTCACCAAGTTGGAGATGGATTTACTGGACATTTTTGATTGTTGCAGGAGTTTTTGTTGCAATTTTCCTTGCACTTGTTCCAGAAACTCATACTGGTATTTTATTAAAAAAGAGAGCTGCATATTTAAGAAAAGTTACTGGAGATTCTCGTTATAGATCATTTAATGAATTAAAAATTAGATCATTTGGTGAAGTTGCAAAGACTTCATTATTAAGACCATTTGTTTTATTAAATGAATTAATTGTTTCATTAGTTACATTATACATGTCAGTGGTTTATGGTTTATTATATATGTTTTTCTTTGCTTATCCAGTTATTTTCATGGAAGGTAAAGGTTGGTCAGCAACAATGACAGGGGTTATGTTTTTACCAATTGGTTTAGGGGTTGTTATTGCTACTTTAGCGGCACCATTTTTCAATAGAGATTATAATAGAAGAGCTCAAGTTTATAGAGACAGAGGTGAATTACCACCAGCAGAATTAAGATTAATTCCAATGATGATTAGTTGTTGGTTTGTTCCAGCTGGTTTGTTTTCATTTGCATGGTCATCATATCCATCAGTTTCTTGGGCAGGTCCATGTTTTTCGGGTATAGCTGTTGGTTTTGGATTCTGTTGTTTATATAATCCAGCTAATAATTATATTGTTGATTCATATCAACATTATGCTGCTAGTGCATTAGCTGCTAAAACTTTTGTTAGATCAATTTGGGGAGCATGTGTTCCACTTTTTACAATTCAAATGTATCATAGATTAGGTTATCAATGGGCATCAAGTTTAATGGCCTTTATATCATTAGCTTGTTGTGCAATTCCATTTTTATTTTATATTTATGGTGCTAGAATTAGAACTTATTCGAAATATGCTTATTCTCCAGAGCTTGATACCAAAAAGGATCTTGAAACTCAAAAGGAAGTTGAAACTGATAAGGAATCAACTTAATGATTGCATTTTAAACGGAATTATATATATTTAAATATATATTTACATACATATTTATAGTTAATTTTAATATATTTATTAGAAAAGAAAAAATTAGAATTTGTAAAAAAAAATATTAACTGCTACAATTATTGTTTATACAAGATAACTTTTAATATATATTTATGGTCTTAATGCAAGTGATTTTTTATTTTTTTATTTTTATTGGTATATTTTATTTAAATAAACTATAAAGAAGCAAGTAATTTATTTTCTGATTTATTTGAAACAACAATATCTGATGATTTAATTTCATTACCTAATTTATAAACTTTTTGAACATAACCTTGTTTATTTAAAACAACAAAATCAGCGTCACAACCAACATTTAAGAATCCTCTTTCATTTTGAACTCCAATTGAAAGTGCCGCATTATTAGTGGCCAATTTAACTGCTTGAGGTAATGAAATATTTGCCCAACTCATTAAATTTCTAATACATTGAGGTAAAGTTGTTGCAGCTCCTGCTAAAGTATCAGTACCTTGTAAATAAAGACGATCACCAGTTTTAACAATAAATTGTTTATCCCATTTATAAGTACCATCGGGCAAACCAATTAAATGCATGGCATCAGTTACTAAGACACATTTATCAGGATGAGATTTATAAGCTAAATTTGCCATTGAAGGATCAACATGAACTCCATCAGTTATCATACCAAAATAAGGAGTATTTGAAGTGTTGGGACTATTTATTAAACCTACAACACCAGCATCTCTATGATGAGGTTGAGGCATAGCATTATATAAATGAGTTATCATTGTTGCACCATTTTCAATTGCTTTTAAACCAGTTTTATAATCTGACATAGTATGACCTATTGAAAATATAATATTTTTTTGTTTAAGAATTGGAATAACATCTAAAACTCCAGGAATTTCTGGAGCTGCAGTTATAATACAAACATTATCAATAATATTTGATTCACCACCATAAGTATCAAATAATTTTTGATAACCTTCTTTTGCATCAACAAAAGTTTCAGTTGGATGACAACCTTTCTTTTTTAAATTTATAAATGGACCTTCTAAATGAGCACCTAAAGAATCAGTTTGATAATTTAATCTTGATTTTTTATAAAATGGTAAAACTTTTTTATAAACTTGTGGAAAATTTGATGTAACAGTTGGACAAGTTGCAGTTACACCAGTTGTAAGATATTTTGACATTGAATCACGATAAAATTTTTCAAATAAAGCGACATCTTCATCAGATGAATCACCATTTAATGAAGAATAATTTAAACCATAAATACCATTATTTTGAATATCAAGGAAACCAGGAGCAAGAATTTGTTGATTTAAATCAATTACTTTAGTAATTAAATTTGAATTTGAAGGAGGATGACTAATAGTTTGAGTTTCATTATTAACATAAAGATCAGTAAATTCATATAATTTACCATTATCAATAAGATGACAATTAGTGAATCTTGTATAAGTTGGAGACATTATGTTTATTATATTTTTGTAATAAAGCACAGCAGGAAAAATGACACAAAGGGTATTATGGGATATATGCGATAAGTAAATGAATATGAAATGTAAATATAAATAAATAATAGTAAATGAATAATTAATTGAATTGAAAAGTAGATCTATAAATGAGAATTAATTATATATATATATATATATAAATATATATAATACATATATGATACATATATGATTTATGATATATGATAAAAAGTAAAAAGTTGATGTTAACCCTTATGCTGCTTTTGTTTAATTAAATTTTTTTACCACCTGTTGCATCTTTTAAAGGAAGAAAAAAAATAGAAAAAAAAAAAGAAATTTAAAAATAAAAAAACTGTAACCTAAAAAGATTTATTGTAACGTTGATCAAGGTTACATTTTTTATTTATTTAGTATATAGTTAAAATCATCAAGTATCATAAATTATCAATTTATACAACTATCCATCATCAGATAATTATTATTACATATACATATACATATACATATATATATATTAATCATAGAATTTAATATAATATAATAATAATACAATACTCTAATATTATATATGCAAGTCATCATCAGATTATAGTAGTTAAAAAACTTTAATATATATATATATATATATCATCATATATTCCTAATTTATACTAAAATATACTTTGATACCAATAATATACCAATTCACTCAATCAATTCATAATCTTATATATATACATACACACACACACAATGAGACAAGTCACATTTTCTTCATCTGATGATGCTTCCAATTATTTGGCCGAATATATTATTAATAAAATTAATTCATTTAATCCAACACCTTCAAAACCTTTTGTACTTGGTTTACCAACTGGTTCATCTCCAGAAGGTATATATGCCAGATTAATCATTGCCAACAAACAAGGTAGAATTTCATTTAAAAATGTTGTTACTTTTAATATGGATGAATATCTTGGTTTATCACCATCAAATGATCAATCTTATCATTATTTTATGTATAATAAATTTTTTAATCATATTGATATTCCAAGACAAAATATAAATATTTTAAATGGTTTAACTGATAATATTCAACAAGAATGTGATAATTATGAATTAAAAATTAAACAATATGGTAGAATTAATTTATTTTTAGGTGGTTTAGGTCCTGAAGGTCATTTAGCATTTAATGAAAAGGGTTCATTAAGAACTTCAAAAACTAGAGAAGTTGAATTAGTTGAATCAACTATAAAAGCAAATTCAAGATTTTTTAATAATGATAATTCAAAAGTTCCAAAATCTGCTTTAAGTGTTGGAATTTCAACTATATTAGATAATTCAGATGAAATCGCTTTAATTGTAATGGGTGAAAATAAACAATTTGCTTTAGATAAAACTATTAATGGTTTAAAGAATGATTCGAATTATCCTTCAAGTTATTTACAAGATCATTCAAATGTTTTAATTGTTTGTGATAATGCTGCTGCTGGTATTAAATCAAAATTATAATCGAATAATTAATCGACGAATCATTATGAGATTTATTATTATCTTATCTATCATCCCATCGAATAATCATTCTTCGAATGATTGTTATTATTATTATTTATCATTTTCATTATTAATCATATGAATAATCATTATGAATAAAAGTCCCGTATATAAATATATGTTATAAAATAAATAGATACTTTAATGAATTAAAGAAAAATGGAATAGTATAAGTTGTATTGTAAATATATTTATTCATCCTATAAATAATTGGTAAGGGTTATTCTATATTGTGAGTAATAATAAACTAATATAAATTATTTTCGCATCCAAAAAGTTAATCTTTGCTAGAATTTATTTTTCCTGACGTACTGATAGAAGTGTCTGTTAATAAACGTACTACCCCCGTTGAGTACATTACTAATAAGTGTCCTGACCGTATCGTCTTCACTAGTTATAATTATTTGAGACATTTTTACACTTGATCGCCTCAATAATCATAACACTTATAATTTACGTTGAAGATCACCAAATTAATTGGTACACATGTTCAACTGGTTCTTCTATGAAACAACTCCTCATAGTAAACTTTAAACATCAAAAACTTTTATATTCGTTAAAATCCTGCAAATATCTAGGTAAAAGAAATTTAATCTAATATAAAAAAATAACAAAAACGATCTATATATATATATACAATTTTTTTTAAAAAAAATCCTTTTTTTAAAATTATTCTAAATCTTTTTCCTATTTTATAATTCTAATTCTTATTCTTTTAAATACTAAATACTTTTAAATTCTTTATTTTTTTTGTTGGCTTTTTTAATATAATAATAATAATCATTTAAATTCATGGTCTTCTTAAAATTCATTAATATGTTTTTTTTGTATTCATTAATATTCTTTACTTATACTCTTTAAGAATAATAAGCAGCACCAATGGCAGGACCAATAACTGAACTATTTTCAATTAATTTGAAATCAACATTTAAACCCATTTCTTTAATTTCATTACTTTCGTTAATAAATTTTTTAATTAAATTTCTATAATTATGGAAATGTTTTAAAACAGAACCAACATAACCAATATTAACATGACCTGATTTAAATTCATCATTATTATGAGTCTTTAATAATTTTATAAATGCCAAAATACAGAAACTAACAATAAATGCTCCTCTTTCTAAAATACCATCAATTACTTTTTTTAAGATAATTATATCATCATCTAAAATTGAATTTAATGACCAACCATAAGTTTCATTTAATTGTAATTTAATTTCATTATAATCATTAGATTCATTTATTAAACAAATTAATTTTCCATTAATTCCATCATATTCATTAAATAAAATACTATCTTTATTTTCAATATTATTAAAAATTTCTTCATTTTTAATTAAATCAACTAAAATTAATCTAGTTAATTCTGGTAAATATCTACCACTAGTAGTTAATTCTAAGGGTTGAAAAATGGTTTTTTTAATTGGATCAATGGTCATAAATGATTTAAAATGTTGATCAATTAATTTATTAAATCTTGAATCAATTAATTGGTCATATTTATTAGTTAAAGTTTTTATAATTGATTGACCAAATAATGATAATTCAGTATTAACTAAAATTTTTTCAACATTTGGTAAATGTTTATCTTGATGAATTTTATTTGATAAATTTAATGAACAACACATATTTGTACCTGTACCTAAAACTAATGCTAATTTCATATGTTTATCTAAAAATGATCCAGCTGCATAAACAGCTAATGAATCATTTAAAATAGTTTTAATATCAATTTTAATATTAAAATCTTTTAATAATACAGTTTCTAAAATTGATTTTAAATCTTTACCATAAATTTCTGGATCAATAGTATAACCTTTTGAAACATGAATGATTTTACCATTATTATAATTAGTTGTTTCTAATGGGAATGACCAAGAAATACCAGTATTAATAATTGATTCATCCTTAGTAAAATCAGGACACTTTTTAAGAATTTCATTAATTTTATTACCAATAAATTTAAAAAAATTCCAATCTAAAATTTTAAAATTATTATCAATTATCCAACTATTTTCATTTAAAATATGAATTCTTGATGATCTATCATTTTCATTTGATTTATTAATTGGATCAATCTTAATTAATGCAATTCTTAAAGTTGAACCACCTAAATCAATTACTAAATAATTACCATTTTCATTACCTGATGGATTAATATTATAATTTGGTAACATAGTAATTTTAGAATTATTTAATAATGAATCATTAAAATCATTTAATAATAAGTTTGCTTGTCGATTCAAATGATTATTATTGATTTCTCCAATAAATTCATTAATAATTGATGATAATAAATGAGAATTATGAGATGAAATACTTGTATTGGTAGGTGATGAAGATATAACCCCTTCATCTTCATCTTCTGATGAAGTGGTATTGGTAGATGATGGTGGTGGCATGGCCGATGAAAGCTTTAAGCCTAGATTGATGTTATCATGAGTTGGTGATGATGGAGTTTGTAACATGGTTAAATATAAATATATATATGTTGAAATATGAAAATATGAAATTATAATAAATAAAGAACTAAAAAAATGAAAACAATGAAAGGATTTAAGTTATCATATATATATATATATAAATAAACAATTAAGTTAAACTTCACGGGTATATACAGATCATATATAATAGTTATAATAATAATTAATATTCAAAAGTTGTAATGTTGTAATCATTTGATGATAATTTTTAGGAATTTAAGAAATATAAAAATTTTGATACTTAAAAAAAAGGAAACATAATAAATTTTAAAATGTAACATTACAAAAAAACTTAATGTAACATAGATTGTATGCAGGACTATACATAATATATACTATAATATATAATATATACTATAATATATAATATATAATATATATTAATATATATCTATACTTTAAATCTTACATATCTTACATAACATATCTTACATAATACTTACTATAATAAGGTTATGCTATACTATTTTAGTATGGGGTTTTTATTACGGGGTTACATTTTTTTTCTTCTACTTTTTTTTTAATTAGACGAGATCTTCGACATCTCTTTAATATAAACTTCTTAGCTTAAATTCTAGTATAAAGTACCATATTATCATTATTTATATATATATATACTCCAGATTCTTACTTCCTTGGCTAGTCTCCAATGTAACAGAATAATTTTATTGTTGTTGAAGTAGATCTCATCTCCATGCCCTAACCACTCCACTCCACTTCATTCCAGCCCGTTTAACTCCACAGATTATATATATATATATGTATTATATCTTGCTTGTTGTTGATCTTACATACTATGTTGATCTTTAACTTTTTCTTATACGTTTTAAGTCAGTTGATGGATAATCTTCTCCTACTACTCCAAATCTTTTTATTTTTATATCACCTGTACCCCATACTGTTACATTTTAAATCAAACTGGAACATTAAAATATAGTTGTTCCATAATTATTCCATAATTTATCCTATAATTTTTCCTATAACAAGCAAACAAAAAAAGAAAAATTTTTTTTCTTGTTTTGTCCCATGGGGATTTTCGCTTCCACCCCAGATTAAAAAATAGTTGAACCCCTATAATTTTTATAATAAATAACGTTGACAACTTATGTAGCAACATTTACGTTCTTGTTCCTGTTCTCAGTTACTGCTCATATATACTCCTATTCTGATTATTGGTTTTAAATCGTACGATATATACTAAAGTAAATTAAGTTTAATTGGTTTTGGTACTTGTTGCAAAAAAAAAAAAAACTATTCGGCACACGACCATTAAACAATTCTACTATTACTACAAATTAAAAATTAAACATTAACAAATTAAAAATTAAACATTAATACTAAAAAGTTTTATTAACAACTTATAAATCTCGTAATTCAATTGATTCAGTTAGATCTTTCTTCTTTTCAATTTCTACGTTATTATTATTAACCATTTTATTTAAATTTTTACCATGAGGTTCAAAATCATCAATAATTAATTCTCTTAATTTTTGTTTTATAATTAAAATAATTTCATCAATTAATTTTTGTCCTACTAATATGGCAGGCTTTAATAAATTTAATTGATATAATATATATAATCCGGCTCCTAGGATTATAACCAATGAAAACATTAATGGATTTCTAATAATTGCCATGAATTCATTCCATCCTAATATAATTATAATTAAATAAATATAATATGGAATTTGAGTTATATGTTGAACAATTGATCTCTTAGTTTCAATAAATTTTGCATCAACTTCCTTCTTAAATTTATTTAATATCTCAGCCTTTTCAATTTCAGTTATATTTTCTGAAAAACATTTATCTTGTTCATCATCATCATCATCATTATTATTATTATCTTCTTCAATATTATTATTTAAATACTTATTTCTTAATGATTTGTTGAAGATATCAACTTCAGCAATAATTTCACTACCATCTTTTAATCGGGCAATTGATAATATTGGTAATACGTCTAATGCATATTGCTTGGATTTATCAAATTGAATTTCTAATTCATGAGAATTTTGATATAATTTTGGTAAACCATTTTCATCATATCTAAACTTATCATCAAATCTATCCTTTAATAAATTAATTAAATTTGATTTGGAAATTAATTTATGATTAATTTCATAAAATAAATTCCATGATTTAAATTTAAATTTTTCAATGGCTTGTAAATTTTCTTCATTACTGGTTCCTAAATTAAAATTTCCATTAAATTTATAAAATTCAGTTTGATTAATGTCATTAAATTTATTTAAAATATTATCCCATAAATTATTTTGAAAATCTCCTCCCATTTCAAATTGAATATATTTATTTAATCCATTATTTAATTTTCTAATTGATTTATTTAAAATTGTATCTAATTCAATTAATTTTTGATTATTAATTAATAAATTAATTTCATTCTCAAATTCTTGTAAATCATATTTTAATTGTTCATTTAATGATATAAATTTAATATTGTCATTAAATTCTTTAATAAATTTAACTTTCTTATCTTTAATATCTTGTTCAAAATTTTTTAATCCAGTTATTTCTTGTTTAAAATTTTCAATTTTTTTATTAAATAATTGTTTAATTTGTTTATCAAATATAATTTGAAATTTTTCATTTAATTTATCTTGTAATATTTCTCGTCTTTGTTTATAAACATTATTATTATATTTTGATGCAAATAAATCATAATTTTCTAATATATCATTTCTTAAATCAATCAATAATAATCCAAAATCTTGAAAATCTTCCACCACTAATGGTAATGAATTAAATTTAATTAAGAATTCTTCAAATACATTATTAATAATTTCATCACATTTAAATTTTGCTACTAAAATTTGCTGAGTTGGTAAATCTAAATCTTTATTATTATTAATTTGATTCCAACAATTTTCTGCATATAATGTCCAACCTTCAATTGGTATATTATGATGATAATTGGATTTAAATAAAGCTTTAAACCTATCTCCTAATTGATTAATATCAGATGTAAATTCTTTAGGTTGTAAAACTTTATGACGTAATGCATGAAAATCAATATCAAAAAAGTCTTCAAATTTTAAATTCTTTAATTCTTGAGGTGAATTTAAATTATTCCAAATTTCATTTAAATCTTGAATTATAATTTTTGATAAATTTTCTTTGGGAGTTATACCAATATGATCTCTAATTACAATTAATAATAAAACTTTATGATCATTTTTATTATCTAACTTTGATTTACCAAATAATGATAAATTAACTTCAAATACAGTTTTTAATAAACCTAAATTTGCCCCTTGATATAATCCAATTTGCGTTTCCCAAATATTAAGTATTAAAATTTCTGAAGTTGCCATTGCGAATAATGCCGCTTTTCTTTCAAAATCTTGATCTTCACCTCTTTCTCTACCATCAGTACCTTCAACATCCATGACAATAATTGACAGTTCATTATCTGAATGTTTGGTTGTAGTATGAGTAGAAGTTGAAATAATTGGAGAAGTTGCTAGCCAAATACCCTTGGTAGTCTGTTGACGATTTGATTCTTCCATAACATCAAAATTAGTATTAAATAATCGATTTAATAAAGTTGACTTTCCAGTTGATTGGGAGCCAAATACTGAAATAATATGATAGTCACTATCAATAGATTTTGATGTTATTGTGGTAGTTTTATTTATATATTGCAAAATTTCTTGATTAAAGGTTTTATTTTCGTCAATAATTTGTATTGCATCTTGAATTTGATCAATTGGAAAAAATGATGAAGATGAAGAAGAAGTAGTTGAAAGAGTTTCTTCAGGGGGTGATAATTCACTACTCATGACTTTGATTGATTGGGTTATTTACAAATTATGTATAAGAAGAAGAAGAAGAAGAAGCAGAAGAAATATTTATTAAAAATTTATCTAAAGAAGATTTTTGTTGTATGATCTCAACTTTTTTTTGGTGGTTTCGTACCAAAAAAAAAAAAAATTTATGTGGCACGTGAAAATTAATCTTAATTTTTTTTTGGTGGGGAAATTTATTATTTTATAATTCTATAATTTTTCAATTAATTCAGGTACAATATCATTTAAATCACCAACTAATCCAATATCTGATACATTGAATATTGGAGCTTCTGCATCTTTATTAATAGCAACTATTACTTTTGAATCTTTCATACCTGCTAAATGTTGTATAGCTCCAGAAATACCAATTGCAATATATAATTCAGGGGCAATTATTTTACCAGTTTGACCAATTTGTAAAGAATTATCACAATATCCATTATCAACTGCTGCTCTTGAAGCTCCAACTGCTGCATTTAATTTGTTTGCTAATGGTTCAATCAATTTTTCAAATGTTTCTTTATTCTTTAAACCTCTACCTCCTGATATAACTTTTTTTGCCGAATTTAATTCTGGTCTTTCTGATGTTAATAAATTTTCTGATATAAATTCAACTTTATTATTTGGTACAATATTGCCATTATATTCTTCAATTAATATATTTGAATCTTCTCCAATTTCAATTGGTTTAAAGGCTGATGATCTAATTGATGTTAAGATTAATTTATCATTGGATTTAACTGTTAATAATGCATTACCGGCATAAATAGGTCTTATAAATGTATTTTCAGATTCGATTTTTATAATATCTGATATTGGTTGAACATCTAATAATGCACCAAGTCTTGGTAATAACGATTTACCAATAGCTGATGCAGAAACAATAAAATTGGTAAATTTGGGATTTGATGAAGTTAATATATCTTTAATTAATGGAGCTAATTCTTCTGCCAAATAATGATTATAATTATCACCCTTTGCTAATATAATCTTAGATATTCCATTAATTTTGGATAATTCATTTGAAATTATTTCACCTTCATTACCGGCAATTAATGCAGTTATTGGTTTACCAATTTTTATGGCTGCAGTTATTGATGATAATGATGACGAAGAAATTTTTGAATTGGATGATTCAATAAATACAAGAGTATTTAATCTTCTGCTTGATGTGGAAAATAATCTTTTGCCAATTGATAACATGATTGATTGGACTTATTTATTGACTTAATTTGAAAGAAGTCAAATTAAAAAAAATTTAAAGTGGACAAACAAAACATCTTCAAAAGAAAAAATGTGCTCACGTGATACTTTTTTAAAAACCCGATAACGGGGTAATTAAAAATATTACTAGGGTAATTACCTCCATGCCTCAGTAGTAAATTAGTCAACCAAATAATTATTAGATTCACAGCATCTGTATTTAGGAAATTTACGCGAAATTGATCTAGGATCGTAGTCGTTGAAGCAGTAACCTTTAATAAGACTTCGAAGACACAATGCTGATTTAAATGGTTGATATAAATTATCTTTTACAACAGTATCTGGGAATCAAGGTAAGTATTATTGAGTGATCAAATGGACGATATGTTCAGCCGTAGCCATGATGGAGTACAATAACAAGCAAGCTATAATGTGTAATTGTCTGGTGGTGTATTAGCTTCAAAAGAAGGAGAAAGAATTGACTTTTGTATTCTATTTTTATCTTTTTCTGAGGAAATATCGTGAATTAAATAATTCTGTCGTTCCACTAAGATTAATGTGACTCTAATGGTCGGATCACTTGTATAAGGCACAGAACAAGTTCAGCATAGGCATCAAATTCTCTTGAATAATCCATACTTAGAAGTAGCTTCCGCATATTAGATGTAATACATATTAGAGTCGTTATGAAAATGAACGTTCTATTACGAATTTGATTAACAGATACCAATCATTCTATATAGTAATTCTAAATCTGAATAATATGAAAGAATATTATGTAAAATCAAATAAATCAGCTAAAGATAATGAGAGCATGAAAATGTCAATAAAAATGATTCATCTAAACTTTGGATAATTAATACTTGTTACTATAGTTTTGGCAATGTGAGCATGGTGCATATTATTAAGCAGCATAGTTCACGTATATGTAGGAAAATTATTGTCAAGATATTAATGTTTCTAATGAGAAGACAAGTAATAAGGTAAGTGGATTGTATATGTAATAGGTTGTGTAATTTGAGTGATGACCGAGGTTGAGTAAGGTAGTAGTTACTCGTTATATAGGCTTAGTTAATGTAGTGTTGGTGTGATCAAATAGTATATAGATTATGAGCTGATATTTAAAGTTATAGTAAAATTGATAGAATATATATTTGACAGAGTATAAAAATCTAACTATATTTATAAACAAGAGGATTTTCTTCTATTTATATAGTTAGAGAGAAATTATAAGTACCATATCTTAATGATAGGTAAATTTCAGATAAGAGAAGAATAAAGAGTAATAAATAATGTCCGAAGTTACGACATTTGATACGACATTTATTTATATGTCCTGTATGAAAGCCATGCAACAAAATACTAACAGTTAATCGGCAATAAGACTTATCCTGCAGAAAATAAACCTGTTCTTCTACTCGGCAAATAAAACCCGATGCATAGGATTAACAATAATTAATAAGAGTAAATTATACTATATGTTAATTGTAATAATTGTAATTTTAAATAAATAAATAACGATATTGCGTTTTTTTGATTTTTAAAATGTGGAGAATTACCATAATTGTAATTATTAATGTCGCTATACTCTAATCTAAGGATCAAATTTTTCAGTGTTTTTTAATTATTATTGTTAAATAATTCATGAATATTATAATTCTAATATATCTTTGAAGTTAATTGTCATATCTTACAGAAGAATTTTAAGTTCTATAGTTTTTACCAAATTTTTGCAATAATTTATCAAGAAATTTAGACACATAAAATTTTCAAATATTTTTGTTCAACACTAATTTTCATTACTATTACTATTATTACTATTATTATTATTCAATGAATATATACTATATTATTATTATATAATTTATAATAACTTTTTTGATTACATTTTAATTAATTCTAAATGGTTTATTTTGACTATTTTTTAAATGAAAAGGTCATCGATCGTAAAATGTGGCCCGCTTAAAACAAAAAAAAAAAAAAAAAAAATTAAAGTCATTTTCACGTGGAGTAAAAATAATAAGAAATAGAAATAATCTTTATATCAAAAATTCATACATCATATTAATTTAAAGGCCATTACCACCCCCTATCACCCCCAATATGTCGAAACCAAACTCTTCATCAGGCATAAAGCCGGTACGGTCTGCAAGAGGTGCAACTATTGATGAAGGTAGTTTAAGACGAGTTGCAAGTCCTTCACCAAGTATTAGACATATTTCAAGTAGAAGAGTTAATACAATAAATGATAGACTGGCATTGATTGATAGAAATCCCAATTATAACAATGATAATGATTATCAATCTATTATAACGGCTAACAGAATGGGAATATCGCCAAGTAATATCAGTAATAATAGTCATATTTATACTAATTATAATAATTTCAATAATTTTAATAATAGTAATCATAATATTAATCATATTAATAATATT
This sequence comes from Scheffersomyces broadrunensis, assembly GCA_030563665.1. NCBI lineage: Eukaryota > Fungi > Ascomycota > Pichiomycetes > Serinales > Debaryomycetaceae > Scheffersomyces > Scheffersomyces broadrunensis. Next base: position 128,311 of record JAJMJS010000031.1, on the reverse strand, counting down.
AATAATAATAACCATCATGATAATAACAGAAAGGATAATGCAGACGTTGAATCAATAGTTTATAATTCTCAACAAATGGCTCATACTCATTCAAATCTTTTGTATGTTTATCCACCTCCAAAACAATCATCACCTGGATTTTCACCTCCAACTCAACCTCATGAATATATTCCCGCTTCTGCTCAAAATTTAGAAGGTCTACAATGGAGTGAAATACTTCCCTATTATTTGCCTTGTTTATCATGGATAAAACATTATTCTCTTGCATTTTTTATTGGAGATTTAATTGGTGGTTTAACTTTGGTATTTTTTCAATTACCTTTATCACTTTCTTATGCTACATCATTAGCTCATGTACCAGTTTTATCTGGTTTATTATCTTTAGGTATTTCACCATTAATTTATTTAATATTTGGTAGTGTACCACAGATGGTAGTTGGACCCGAAGGTCCAATTTCTTTAATTGTAGGTCAAGCTGTTGAACCACTTTTACATCATTCAAATAAAAAACAATTAGATCCAATGGAATATGTTGTTGCAATTACATTTGTAAGTGGTGCAAGTTTGTTAGGATTCGGATTAGGTAGATTTGGATTTTTAGATAATGTTTTAAGTGCATCATTATTAAAAGGATTTATAAGTGGAGTTGGTATTGTAATGGTTATAAATTCATTAGTTGTTGTCATGGGATTAGAAGAATTATTAAAACAAATATCTGATGATCCTTCAGAAATGGATATTCATTCACCATTTGATAAAGTTCGATTTTTATTTAAACATTTTGAAGAATTAGATGAATTAAGCTTTAAAATAAGTTTAATTGGATTTATAATTATAATGTCAATTAGAATATTTAAAAAATACGCTGCAAAAAATCAATCAAAAAATAAAATTTTTGAAAAGGCAATTTTTATACCTGAAATTTTAATTGTGGTAGCTGCTTCAACAGTTTTATGTTCAATTTATCGATGGGATAATGAAGGTATAAAAATTATTGGTGCTGTTCATAGAGGTGGAGCATTAAAATTTTATAATCCATTTACCATAAAAATGTGGCCATTAATTAAAAATTTAAGTACTTCAGGATTTTTATGTGCTATGTTAGGATTTTTTGAATCAACAACTGCTTCAAAATCTTTAGGTTCAAGATATGATTTACCAATTTCTTCTAATCGTGAATTAGTTGCATTGGGTTCAATTAATATTGTTGGATCATTGGTTGGTGCCTTACCTGCCTTTGGTGGATATGGTAGAAGTAAAATCAATGCAATCTTTGCTAAAACAACATTATCAGGTGGAATAATGGGAATTTGTACATTATTTACTATAGGATTTTTACTTGATTATTTATATTTTGTACCTGAGTGTATGTTAAGTGTTATAACTGCAGTTATTGGTATTCTGTTAATTGAAGAATGTCCTTATGAAGTTTATTTTCATTGGAAAGCAAGAGGTTATAATGAATTAATAACTTTTGGTGTAACAGTTTTAACCACCTTATTTTTTTCAATGGAAGGTGGAATTGCCGTTGGATTAATTTATCTGTTAATTAGAGTTATTAGAAATTCTGCTGAATCAAGAATTCAAATTTTAGGTAGATATCCTGGTTCAAATACATTTCTTGATGCTGATATCCCTGATGCAGCCATTGTTCATCTTAAGGCAAATCCTGATGAATTTGGTAATGAAATTGCTGAAAAATTAAAATTACAAAAATTTAATTATTTTGGTGATGAAAATTTTACACATTTAAATACTCATGTTCTTGAAGAAATTGAAGGTTGTTTAATTATTAAAATTCCTGAACCATTAACATTTACAAATAGTAGTGATTTAAGATCAAGATTAAAACGAGTTGAAATGTATGGTTCAACAAAAGCTCATCCTGCTCTGAAACCAAGTCGTGATGCGTCAATGACAAATTATATTATATTTGATTTAAAAGGGATGGCCGAAATTGATTCCTCAGCAGCCCAAATTTTAAAGGATTTATTATTAGGATATCGAGGTAGAAAAATTCATTCCTTCTTTATAAGAGTTGGAAAAAATTTTACATTAAGAAGAAGATTAAAAAATACTGGTATTGTTGATTTATTAATTCAAGATCTTGAAGATTTAAGATATTTTGATGCTCAAAAGAGACAAGCGTATGATAGGATGAGAAGAAGAAGAAGTTTAACGGAAGGATCCCCCGAATTAAGTCTTGAAGATGAAAATGAAGAAGAAATCATTCCCATTGAATTTGATGAATCATCGGAAATTTATGATTTAATTGAAAGTAAAGAAGAACCATATTTTAGTCATATAAGTGATGCATTAAAAGTCATTGATTTTTATGAAATTAACGAACAAAGTAGATCCACAGGGTATTTAGAAGTAGATCAATCGACAACCAGGAGATCAAGCCTTCCTGATGATTTAATTGTATAGAAACGTATAACAAAAATAATATAGACAAAAATTTATTTATTTATTTTATTTTGTTTAATTTTATTTTATTAAAAATTACGACACGCGTCGAACTGAAAAAAAAAACAACAAAATTTTAAATTAATTAATTCGATATTTCTTATAAATCAATCAATCAATTAGTAATAATAATAATAATAATAATAATAAAAATAATAATAATAATAATAATAATGTCTGAAGTGGAAGATAATGCAGAAGGAGAATTAACCATTAAAGAAGAATACCAGTTATGGAGAAAGAATTGTCGATTTATGTATGAGTTTGTTAGTGAAACTGCATTAACTTGGCCATCATTAACCGTTCAATGGTTACCAGATTTTCAAGAAAAAGATGGTATAATTGAATCGAAATTATTATTAGGAACCCATACATCCGGTGAAGATACCAATTATTTGAAAATAGCGTCGACTCAATTACCATTAAATTCTGAAAAGAAAGCATCATCCAGAATTAAAATTATTAAAAAATTTAAGAATAGTTTTGAAATTAATCGTGCAAGATATTTACCACAAGATCCATCAATTATTGCTACCATTAATGGAGAAGGAGAAATTGATTTATATGATATTAATAATGAATCAAGTAAAGAATCAATTCATCATTTCACTCCTCATGAAGAAAATGGTTATGGATTATCTTGGAATCCTCATCATAAAGGTTATTTATTAACAACCTCCGATGATAAATCAATTGTACTATCAGATATAAATGATAATAATAAATCTAATACAGTATTTACCAATAAATCGCATGGAGATATAGTAAATGATGCCAAATGGCATAATTTCAATGAAAATTTATTTGGATCAGTAAGTGATGATAAATATATATATATATTTGATATTAGAACTCCTAATAATCCTGTATCAAAATTTTATAATTCAGAATCAAAGGGAATTAATTCATTATCATTTTCACCATTTTCTCATAATTTATTAGCTATTGGTAATACAAATTCCAATATAAATTTATTAGATATTCGTAAATTTAGTAATAAAGATAATCATGATGAAGGATTATTACATACTATGATGGGACATTCCGATTCAATAACAAGTTTAGAATTTTCTCCTCATAAGGATGGAATATTGGCATCTGGATCACAAGATCGTCGATTAATTATTTGGGATTTATTTAAAATTGGAGAAGAACAACAACAAGAAGATGCAGAAGATGGATGTTCAGAATTATTTATGATGCATGCAGGTCATACAGGTACAGTAATGGATTTAAGTTGGTGTCCATATAAAGAATGGACATTAGCATCAGTTGCCGATGATAATATAGTTCATTTATGGGAAGTTGGTAAAAGTATTATAAATTCAGATAATAATAATAGTAGCAGTAATCTCACAGAGAAGGATTTAGAATAATTATTGTTAATAATAATAATAATAAAAATACAATTGATCCTTCTTAAAATAATTTCAGTATAATTGCTGAATTCTATGCAAATTTTGATGTCGCGTGATTTTTTGTATATTGATATATTTTTAGTGATTAATTGATTAGCAATTATTAAAATATTATATACATATATATATATATATGTATGTATATGTATGTGGATAATACATGATGACTTATTCATATTCATATCCAATAATAATATATATATATGTATATAAATATATAATTATATATCTATAAAATATAGCATATATATAATTTACGTATAATTAATCAAATTTCCTGTATAAGAAAAAATCAAAAAATCAAAAAATCAAAAAATCAAAAAAAAATTTTTGTTGTCTTTCAAAAAAAGAAAAAATCACAAATTGTAAATTTTAAAAACGAACAACGAATCAATCAAATCAAATCAAATCAAATCAAATCACATCACATCAAACCAGATCAAATCAAATCAAGTCAATCATCTAGATATAATACAGTCAAAATGTCCAATTTCCCACCGAATTTATCCATTCGACCATTAACTATAGAGGATATTGATCAATGTATTGCATTAGAAAATAGAGGATTCAATGAATTTGAAAGAGGTACACCCGATAAATTTAAATATAGATTAACAGTTTGTCCAGAGTTGTGTTCCGGTTTATTTATTAGAGATTATGAATTTAAATATAATGCCATTAATTTACCCCAAGTTGCCAAGAGATTGAATGACGAACACATAAGTAATGAACAAAAACAACCAAATAATAATAATAATAATAATGATGATGATGATGATGATGAATTACCTTCCAAGACTTCAGTTACCAAAGAAACTTTAATAGGTCAAATAATTGCCACCAAAATTCCATTTCAAAAAATCACCGATGGTGCTATGGAAATTCCAATTAATCCTCAAGATATTAATGTTGGACATATTGAAAGTTCAAGATGGATAGGAATTCATTCATTGGTAATAGATCCTGAATGGCAAGGTAAAAATTTGGGTACACTTTTAATGCATGATTATGTTCAAAAATTATCAAATCAAGATTTAGGTGATAAAATTGTTATTATAGCTCATAAAGAATTGATACCATTTTATGAAAAAATTGGTTTTAATAATTTAGGTCAAAGTAATTGTCAATTTGCAAATGTAACTTGGTATGATTTAGCAATTGATTTAATACCTGAAGAAGACATTTAAAGATTATAATTTTTTGTAAAAAATATACCCTCTTTATATTTGTTGCCTATGTATGTATATGCATATATATATATATATATATATATAGATATGTATAGATATAGATAGATATATATAAGTTATATCTACATATATATATATATATATATAATATATATTCTTATTATTTAGAATAATATGAAATTATTTTTATTATAAAATCTTTGATAGCGGTTGAGAGAAATTATTATACTTAAAAAAAAAATATATCATCAAAATTTTTATTTTCATCATCATCTTGCTTTACTATTTTAAACTCTTGTATTAAATCATCCAATGGTTAAAGTCCCAGAGCCTATTGCTCGATTGTTTGATACATTCCCATTAATAGATTATCCCAAACTTGATGATAGCAATCAGTCAATTCATCTAAATGAATTTTATTTTGAAGGTAATAATACTACTGATAATAATGATTCATTTAAATTAGGTGTACATAAAATCATTCCATTAAATATTAATAATAAAATACGATATATACCAAATGATCCAATATCTTTAGGTTATTCATTATGGTTAGCCTATAAAAATAATTTGAAATTACCCAATCCAAATTCAATTAATAAATCAAATCATTCAATAATTCAACTTTCATTTTATTCAACTCCTGATCAACAATTACCAATATTAATTGAAAATTCCGGTGATACAAGAAATATAATATCTTTAGGTTCATTAAATAAAAATAATGATATTGAATCTCAATTATTAAATGATTTAATTGATATAAAATTCTTTGATTTATGGATATTATGTTTATTAATTGAAAAACCCAAAATTTTTCAAAATGAAGAAGAAGATTTTTTAAATTTAAATCAATTTAATACTTTCAATGAAATACCGAATTGGAAATCATTTAATTTAAGATATCCTAATTTATTCGAAAGTTCAATTAATTCATTTTATGAATCAGAATTAAAAAATTTTGAAGAAATTTTACATTTATTATCATTAAAATTTAATAATTTAAATATTCAAATTAAATTAAAATTAATGGGTTATATTATTCTATTTAAGAATTATGATTTATTGATTAATACAAAAATTGGTTCGATAATTAGAAATTTTCCTCAATTAATTGAATCATCCTATAAATTATTAGAAAATTATTAATAAAAATAAGAAATAATATCTTTATTTTAAATCTTTTCCCATACTTGTAAATAATTCCCATCTAAAAACATCAATTCTCGTTGACAAAGCTTAACTTCAGAATCTTTAATGGTATACCATTGTTCATTATTTCGAATATTAATCGACCATTCAATTTTATTATCACTTTCATCAATTTCTTGTCCTGTAATTAATTCATATTTAATACTGGCTAATAATCTATAATTTAATGCTGATGATGATTCATCTTCATCAACTGTAAACGGTTGAAAATCAATTATATCAGGAAATTGCACAACGATTGGATTTCCCTTTTGAATTTTATTATTAGTTTCTTCAAATCCTCTATCAATATGTAATATAATATAAGGTGGTAATGGATTAATAAATTTATATGTTTTTAATTCATCCTTTGATATATGAGTCTTTTTAATTCCATTATACTTGGTTAATAAATCAATTAATTGAACTTCTTGAATAATATCATCAACAAATATTGGTGAAGGAGGTAAATCTAATGAAATTACCCAAAATTTCAGAATTAATTTAGCTGTTTCAATAATAATATTATTATTATTATTATGCTTAAAACTTGTAATTTCAATTGATCCTTGAAAAGTTTGATTAATTATATTATCCTTAGTATATTTAATTAATTGATTGTTTAATTGATTTAATAACCAAATTAAAAATTTCTTAGGAGATTTCTTTATAGTTAATGAAAAGGAATTCTTTGAAGTTTCAGATATATATTGTAATAATTCATGAGGTGAAATATGATTTCTAAATAAATGTTTTGACCATAATTTTCTAATTAAAATTCCTAATTTATAATTTAATAAAGATTTTCGTTTAATTTGTTCATTTAATTTTTCTTGATAACTTAATTTTAAATAAAAATTTCGTATTATTGGTATATGACTTAATAATTGAATTATAACATTTTCATAATCATTATTTGATATATTATCTAAACCAATATATCCTACTTTATATTCCTTTTTATTAAGATCAAATGAAATTTCTGGTAATTTATTAATATAATCTTGAGAATAATATTTGGGATCTAATAAATTTACAATATCATTAATTGATTCAATCTCTTGATTTTCAGGTAATATATAAAACTTTTGATTAGTTAAATTAATAAATATATGATGATCATTATTAATGGTATGATTATAAGCTGGTGATGATATTGATCTACCTTGAAAATATTTCCCACATACTAAACAACAATAAATATTATTAGTTAATAAAGTTATCAGACAAACTTTTTCAAAATCAAAATTTAAAACATTTCGATTAATGGTATTAATATAATTGGTAGTTACTTTTTGTTTCTTTATCGGTCGTATATCCATAGTTTAATGAATGAATGTATGAATTAGAAAATATTGGTTGTAAATACCAAAAAGAAAATTTTGTTTATTTTTCGTGATAATTTTATATTTATGCGATACTTTTGTTACAATTTATTTATTTAATTAAATTTTATTTACTTACTTTCTATTATTATTGAATAGCTACAGCATTAATGTTTCCAGTTAATAATGAAGTTAAGTTTTCTTCAATTAATCCTTCAGCCGTATCAGCTAAATGCTTTTTAGGATCTTGTTTACCAACATATCTTGTTTTTAATTGTTCTTCCAGTAATTCTTTTTCTTCTTGAACTCTTTGATTATATTGTTCAGCAATTTTAACCATTTTTTCAGTATCTTCTAAATTCTTATGTTCAGCATGATCATAATCTAATAATTTTAAACCCGATTGCCAATTCTTTTTATGTAAATTTAATAACATATTTGTTTCATATGAAGTTTTATGATAATCAATATTTAATGAATAATAATGACGATTTAATCCATGCAATAAAGCCAGTATTGAAGGTTTATTTAAATGTCCAACATTTGAAGTGGTTTGACGAGGTTCTTGAGCCATCATTAAAGTTGTAGTATCAATAGTTCTAAATGCGTCAATAACAACTTTACCCTTAACTGATTGAATTGGATCTATAACGACAGCAACAGCTCTTTTATTTAATTGTTCAAACGATTGTTGAGTATTTACATCGACTGATGATAACCAACATCCAAACCCAGGATGAGAATGATACCAACCAACAACCATTTGATCTCTACCAGTTTGTCTTAACATATCCATCATTTTCGTTTGAAATACATCATCGACAGCTTCAACCGATACACCTGTACCTGATTGTGGCATGGCAAACACATCTATAACATGAATGGTAAATTCATCAACAAATTCTCCCAACATTAAACCCATAACTTCCATTGGTACACCGGCTCTACCATGCTTTAACATTTTTAATAAAGCCAATGATGATATGTATACTGTTTCGGCATTATCAATTGCGGGTCCTTCACTTTGAGGTTGAGCTCCAGTACCCAATAGTCTTTGTAATCTTTCCATGGTATATGTTTGATTAAGATTGTATTAAAATATAAAATTATTGATTTTATAAGTGGCAAATTCGTATTAAAAATGTTGAAGTTTTTTGATTTTTAATTTTTCTGTCGCTCTGATTTAAATTTTTAATTTTTTTTGTTTTTGAAAATTAACTATGTAATAATAATTAATAATAATAAAAATACTTCCGTATCTAACTTTTATCCTTGATATATACAAAGAGATCTCTAATATAAAGATTATGAAGTGTTTATATTTAATTAATTATCTTTAAATTCAATAAAATTGAATTAAATAACAATAATTCCAGAAAGTCACGCGATCTTTGCCATGTGATGCGTTTTTTTGACATATTAAAAAATTATTCATTATTATTATTATTATTATTATTATTATTAGAATTACTGTTAACTTAAAATAATAAAATACAATGTTAAATATTATAATCTATCATTACTTCAATTAACTTTATGAATTAAGCATTTAGACGAATAAAATAAAATTTAATGTTACAAAAATGAAAAAAAATGAAAAAAAAATCTTAAGTTTTTAAGAGCCGTAAAAGTCATGAAGCCGCTCGCTTGCATTCTCCCCCTAACAGAAAAATTTAAGGATCTCTCGAAGAGTTGAACAATCCTTATTGACTTCTTCTTCTTCTTCTTCTTCTTCTACTTCTACTTTATTATACTGTACTATCCCAATGACTGAAGGACCAATATCATTAAAGGGTAAGAAATACCCCGCCAAGCAACATGCTAGAAATGTTTATAATCATTTAAAATCCAAGAATTTATCAAAAGCTGAATCATCAATAATTTTTATTAGTGGAGAAGATTCTGAATTAATTCAATTTAGTGATCAAAATAAACCGTTTAGACAAAATAGATACTTTTTTTATTTGTCAGGTTGTTCAATTCCTGGATCTCATGTTGTTTATCAACCTCAAAAAGATTATTTAACATTATATTTACCAAATATTGATTGGGAAGATGTTATGTGGTCTGGTTTACCATTAAGTTTAGAAAATGCTCAAAAGAAATTTGATGTTGATGAAGTTAAATATGTTGATAATTTACAAATTGATTTAGAATCTACCACTTTTACTCTTCTTACAACTGATATTAATAAATCAAATATTAAATTTGCATCAATTTTAAAAGAAGGTGATCAAGATTTATTTTATGCTATGGATGAATCAAGATTAATTAAAGATTCTTATGAAATTGAATTAATGAAACATGCTGCTAAAATTACTGATAATTGTCATTTAGCAGTTATGTCAGCCGTTCCAATTGAAACCAATGAAACTCATATTCATGCTGAATTTTTATATCATGCATTAAGACAAGGATCAAAATATCAAAGTTATGATCCAATTTGTTGTAGTGGTACATCATGTTCAACCTTACATTATATTAAAAATGATGATGAAATTACTCCAGAAAAGAAATCAATTTTAATTGATGCCGGTGCAGAATGGGAATGTTATGCAAGTGATGTAACAAGATGTTTCCCAATTAATGGAGATTGGTCAAAGGAACATTTAGAAATTTATAATACTGTTTTAAAAATGCAAAAAGCAGCCTTAGAATTAATTAAACCTGAAGCATCATGGGAAGAACTTCATTTATTAGCTCATAAAATTTTAATTAAAGAATTTCAATCGTTAGGAATTTTTAAATCGGAATTTTCAGTTGATGAAATTTTTAATTCAAAAGTTAGTGCCAGATTTTTCCCTCATGGATTAGGTCATTTATTAGGTATGGATACTCATGATGTTGGTGGATATCCAAATTATGAAGATTCAGATCCATTATTAGTTTATTTAAGAATTAGAAGAAATTTAAAGGCAGGTATGGTTGTAACTAATGAACCAGGAGTTTATTTTAATCCATTTTTATTAGAAGATACTTTGAAAGATCCTTTAAAGTTAAAATATATTAATAAAGATATCTTAGATAAATATTGGTATGTTGGAGGAGTTAGAATTGAAGATGATATTTTAGTTACTGAAACTGGTTATGAAAATTTAACTGGTATTACATCCGATCCAGTTGAAATCTCAAAAATTGTTAAGGCTGGATTTAATAAGACATTTCATAATATTGTATAAGATGTCATCATTACATTAGAGATATTATTATTATTCGTTAGTTAATTAATCAATATATATATATATATATATATATAATATATATTATATAGTTTTAGTTAAATAATATGTATGTTTTTATATGCAGTGTGCCGAGCTTTTTTTTTTTTATTTTTTTGTATGTACCTTTCTCAAATTTGTGGTCAACACATCCCGAATAAACAAGGGATGATTGAATTATAGAATTGACGTGAATTGATTTCAATTGAATTGGATTATAATCGATTAATTAAATTAAAATTATTATTAACTAAGACTTAAGGATCAATTGATTATACATTCAAAATGGATGAAAATTATGATGTAATTGTATTGGGTACTGGATTAACTGAATGTGTTCTTTCAGGTATATTATCAGTTGAAGGTAAAAAGGTATTACATATTGATCGTCAAGATTTTTATGGAGGAGAATCAGCTTCATTAAATTTATCACAATTATATAAAAAATTTAAACCTGCCAGTCAAAAACCAGAATTTTTAACTGGTAGAGATAGAGATTGGTGTGTTGATTTAATTCCAAAATTTTTAATGTCAAATGGTGAATTAACTAATATATTGGTTCATACTGAAGTTACAAGATATATTGAATTTAAACAAATTGGAGGATCATATGTTTATAGAAATGGTAGAATTGCCAAGGTTCCTGCTAATGAAGTTGAAGCAATTAGATCATCATTAATGGGAATTTTTGAAAAGAGAAGAATGAAACGATTTTTAGAATTTATTGCAAAATATGATGAAGATGATTCATCAACTCATCATGGATTTAATTTAGATGTTAATACCATGGATGAAATTTATACTTATTTTGGTTTAGAAAATGGTACTAAAGATTTTATTGGTCATGCCATGGCTTTATGGTCAACTGATAATTATTTAAGTGAAGTGGCAAGACCAACTTATGAAAGAATAATGTTATATGTTCAATCCGTTAATAAATATGGTAAATCACCATATATTTATCCATTATATGGATTAGGTGAATTACCTCAAGGATTTGCCAGATTATCGGCTATTTATGGTGGTACATATATGTTAGATACTCCAATTGATGAAATTCTTTATGAAGATGATGGAAAATTTAAAGGGGTTATAACAAAGGAAGGTACTGCCAAAGCTCCACTTGTTATAGCTGATCCAACTTATTTTCCTGAACATGTTAAAAAAATTGGTTCAAAAGTTATTAGAGCTATGTGTATATTAGATCATCCAATTGCTGGTACTAATGATTTAGATTCAGTTCAATTAATTATACCACAAAATCAAGTGGGTAGAAAGCATGATATTTATATTGCTGTGGTATCTGATGTTCATTGTGTTGTACCAAAGGGGTATTATTTAGCCATTGTATCAACTATAATTGAAACTGATAGTCCACATATTGAATTAGAACCCGCATTTAAATTATTAGGTACAAGATTAGATACATTAATGGGAATTGCTGAATTATACGAACCAATTAATAATGGTACTAGTAATAATATTTATTTATCAAAAAGTTATGATGCATCATCACATTTCGAATCAACTACTGATGATATTAAAGATATATATTTTAGAGTTACTGGTAAACCATTAGTATTAAAGAAAAGATCAACTGTTGAAGAAGAGCAAGCTTTGAATGGCCTTTAGGTAGGAGGAATAGGAAGTAATAGTACATGTACTAGTAGGAGTAGTAATAGTAGTAGTTATATGATGATCCACACCAATATTATGTTATTAAGATAAAGTAAAATATATAAAATTATTATTATTATTATTATTATTTAAACCACCACAAATAAATAAAAAAAAAAATATGTCTCGAAATTTTTCTTATCGATTACGGCATTTATTTTTTTTTAGTTTTTAACTCCGTCATTTTTCAAACCACAATCAAAATTAATTAATTACTAATTAAAATTGTTTTTTAAAAATTTTAAATAATTTTTCATCAATTCATTTCCTTTCAATTGATTTTCTTCTTTTATATCAATCATTTATCAATTCAAGTAATAAATTGGCAATTAACTCCCTAATAAGAATATTTTTCAACAATTGATTTTATTTTTTTTCGCCAATTCATTATCATGACTCAACCAAAAGCTATTCATTTAATTCAAAACTTTAAAACCAAATCAGGTATTCCAATCACCCTCGGTACGGGTACAGGAACCGCCTGGCAATGGATCAAGAAGGGTAGACCTCAAGATCAACAACATACTTTAACTCAGGAATTAGTTGATCAATTAGTGTTAGCCTTAAATAATGGTTATAATCATATTGATACTGCTGAAGTTTATACAACTCATCCTGAAGTTGCTGAAGCTATTAAACAAAGTAATAAAAAAAGAGAAGATTTATGGATTACAACTAAATATAATCCGGGATTTAGAACTTTTGCAGCTCCATCAAAAGGTCCAACTGAATTTATTGATAAAGCATTAATTGAATTAAATACTGATTATATTGATTTATTTTTAATTCATTCACCATTTTTTGGAGAAATTATTTCTCATGGTCAAACTATTGAATCAGCTTGGAAAGAATTAATTGAAGCCAAAAAATTAGGTAAAGTTAGAGAAATTGGTTTATCAAATTTTGCTAAAATTCATATTGAAAAGGCTATAAAAGTATCTGAATCACCTGAATATTATCCAAAAGTAAATCAAATTGAATTTCATCCATATTTACAAAATCAAACTAAAGATATTATTAATTTTAGTAAACAAAATAATATTTTAATTGAAGCTTATGGACCATTAACTCCATTATTTAGAATTAAAAAAGATGGAGTTGAAGTTGAAAATCATCCATTAAAACCTTTATTAGCTAAATTATCTGAAAAATATGATAAAACTGATGCACAAATTTTATTAAGATATACATTACAAAAGGGTATTTTACCAGTTACAACTTCATCAAAATTAGATAGAATTAAGCAATCTTTAGATATTTATAATTTTGAAATTTCTGATAAAGATTTTGAAGAAATTGAAACTGTTGGTGCTTCATATCCATTTAGAGGATTCTTTGATGAAGAATTTAAAAATTTTGATTAGAGAATAATTAATTATACAATTTTATACAATACAATAATATAATATAATATAATATAATATAATATAATATAATATAATAAATAATACACAGTGATATACAATTAGTAATACTATTAATATATTAATTAATTAAAATAGTTATTGTTCGGAATTTAATCCTGCCACAATCAGAGCCGCAGTTTTTTCGTTTTTGTAATTATAACCGATAAGGATAATAAATTAAATAACTTATAAAATCTCCCTTATTTGTAAAATTATATTGTTGATTATCAATTAATCAATTAATTAATCAATCAAGTAAACAATGACTGTTGAATTAACCAAATTAACCCCTCAATTCAAAACAAAATCAGGTGAATCAATCACAATTGGTGCTGGATCAGGAACAGCTGTCAAATCAAGAAAACGTACTGATCCAACTAATGATGCTAATTTAAATCAAATTGTTGATCAATTAGCTTATTCAATTGAAGTTGGTTATAATCATATTGATACTGCTGAAGTTTATACTACTCATCCTGAAGTTGGTAAAGCTTTAATTAAATCAAAAATTCCTAGAGAAAAAATTTGGTTAACGACAAAATATATTGCTGCTACTTCAAATATTGATAAAACTGCTGAAAATCCAACTCAATTTGTTCAACAAACTTTAAAGGAATTAAACACGGATTATATTGATCTTTTATTAATTCATCATCCATTTTTCAATACTGATACTGCAGGAGTTGAATTAGAAGATGTTTGGCAAGAACTTATTGATGCTAAAAAGGCAGGTTATGTTAGATATATTGGTGCATCAAATTTTACTATTGAACATCTTAAAAGAATTATTGCCGTAAGTGAAAAGGAAGGTAAAGAATATTTACCAGTCGTTAATCAAATTGAATATCATCCATATTTACAAAATCAATCAAAGGATATTGTTAAATTTAGTCAAGAAAATGGTATTTTAATTGAATCTTATGGTCCATTAACTCCATTATTTAGAATTATTGATGATGAATCAGGTAAAGAAATTGAAGATCATCCATTAAAGACAACTTTACCAAAATTATCTAAAAAATATTCTAAAACTTCAGCTCAAATTTTATTAAGATGGGTATTAGATAAAGGAGTTTTACCAATTACAACATCATCAAAAAATGAAAGAATTAAAGAAGCCCTTGATATTTATGATTTTAAACTTAGTGATGATGATATTAAATTAATTGATGAACAAGGTGAAAGCTTCCCTTATAGAGCCTTCTTTAAAGGTAGATTTTAAATTTATATATATTTTTTTTTATTTTTATTTGTACAATTTTTTTTATAAATTAACTTTATAGAATTTTATTAACTTATATTATTTTATTGAAATAAAAGAGATGCTGCTAAATCCACATTACCATCAGTTTGATTTAATGCTATAATTGCTTCTTGTCTTGAGAATCCTAAATCAATCAATCGTTTTATATCGTCTTCTTTCTGAGGAGTTGATGAGGATGGCGCTGATGAGGCTTGAGTACCAGATCTTGAAGCAGCAGCTAATGCAGCTGACGAAGCAGGAGTTGCTGATGTTGTAGTTGTTGATGCTGCAGTTGTTGGAGTTGGAGTTGAATTAGCAGGTCTTGCATCACTAAAAATATTTCCACCAAATCCACTACCAAGTCTATTACCACCATTACCTCCACCAAACATGGTATTATTTTCAACTTCTGATGCTGGTAAAAATTTAGTTTCAATATGTCCACCAACAATTAATTTATCATTTTCTAAATCAATTACACATTTATGTCTTCTTAACATATCTAAACCAAATAATAAATCCACTTGAGTATCAATAACCATAAATGAACAAGGAATTTCAATATTTGAATCACCAATACTTATAGGTACACTATGAATTTTACCTTCAATTCTTTGAGATCCAACACCTCTTGCTTCACCTTGAAATCTCCTATCAATTAATCTTGCAATTCCAATTTTTTCAGCTAATCGAGGAGAAATAATGGTTGTTTGAGCTCCAGAATCAACGAATGCTTGAACTTTTTCACCATTTACAATTATATTTATAAATAACATTTCGACGGATGCAAAACTTTCAGGAGTAATTTCATAAGCTAATTTCATATTTTCTTCAATTTGTTCTTGTCTAATCATTTCTAAAATTTTGGCTTGATTATCAGGATCATCTGGTTCTTCTTGTAATCTTCTTAATTCTTCTTGTCTATGACTTGATATACCATAACCTCCAGTCTGTTGAACTTGTTGTAATTGTTCTAACATCAATTGTTTGAATCGTTGAGGATCATTTAATACAGCATGTATATCAGGTCTTGTTCTACTCAATTGTTCATTTAATTGATTATTATTTAAAAATTGTTGTCTTGTAGTTTCAATTTGATTATCAACAGCATTATCAGAGTATGATGAATTATTATTATTATTAGAAGTAGTAGTATTATTAGTTGGTGGAATTGAAGTTCGTAATACTCTTAAAACAATTATATCATCATCTTGAATACCTAATTCTTCTAAAGTTTTATTTAAATCAATTAATGATGATTCATTATATATAAGAATTTGTTTTGATGATTCAATATCAGTTTCTGCACTTAAATAAGCTTTAAAATCTTCAAGTAATAAAGACCCTGGTACATCAACTGAAATTAATTGACCATTACTTTCAACAGATATTGTTATTCTCATAGTCGAAGTACTGATATATGTTTATTATTATTATTATATTATTGTTAATATGTAGTTGGAATTATTTAATATTATTTATAATAAAAATAATTAGTGGTGGCGATAAAATATTTTAGGCATAATTTTGTTTTTTATTAATTAAATTTTGCCACTTTTTCTTTTTATTATTAAAAGAATATTCTGGATTTATATATATATATAAATGATTATTATGATTAATATGATCTATCTATCTAATCTATTATATACTTTCATTCATTAATTACAGATAACAACTATTAATCAAAAAAAAAAAAAGTATTTTATTATTATATTCATTTCATTTCTTAATATACAATTTGGTTAATTGACTATTTACACAAATTTCTATTATTAATTTGGTATTATCATTGCAACATGAGCACCATTTAATAATAACTTTTTAATGGGTACATCACTTGGACCATCATTATTTATTTCTATAACATCTTCAAGAACCATATTAACAAAATCATCAAAGCCAACTAATTTACCTTTAAATTCTTTGTCACCAACCATTAATATATGAATGTATTGACCTATTGATTTATCGATTATTTCCAATGGTAATATTGTTGATTCGATATCATTGCTTGACTCTATGATTTCTTCGGACATATATCGTTATTATTTATTTTATTTATTAATTATTGTTTATTATTTATTTATTATATATAATTCTATCAAAGAAAAAGTTTTTTTTTTTTTTTTTGACCACCAAATCCATTTTGGAAATTTCTCACGACCTTTTTTAATTAATGAAATTAATTTAATGAATTATAACTGATTTTTGATTATGATTATGATTATTATTACTTGATACTATATCATTACTACTCTTATTATTGGACTTCTTAATTAATTCATTTGAATCTCTTGATTTTAATACTTTTTTACTTTTCCATCCATCAAAATCAATTAATGCTTGCATACATCCCCATTCTGTAATTTTATTTTGTAGCCAAACTAAATTAACCGGTTTTGTTAAATAATCATTGCATCCTGCTGTTAAGGCATTTTTTCTATCGACTGATGAATTGGATGATGCAGTTAATGCCACTATTATAACTGGTGATCTAAATAAATTCATATCTAATATTTCATTATCTTGTAATTGCTCAATATTATTATTTAATTGATTATTAGTATTATTATTCTGATTTTTATTATTATTATTATTATTATTATTATTATTATTATTATTAACTTCACTTTCTGCAAATACTCCAATTTTATTAATTCTTTCTAAATATCTTATCTCTTTTGTTGCTTCAATACCTGATTTAACCGGTAATTGAATATCCATTAAAACTAAATGAAATCCTCCTTTTCTCCATTTATCAATGGCTTCTTGTCCATTCTTAGCAATTTGATAATGAATTTTATGTCTTCTTAAAAATGCTCCTAAAATTGCTTGATTAATGGCATTATCTTCAACCACTAATACAGAAATTGATGGTAATACTCTTTCGGTACTTATCATTCTATTTGGTTTCAAAGATTTATTGTTAGTTTTGTTATTGTTATTATTATTATTATTACTGGTAGAATTATTATTGGTACTGTTAGTGCTATTATTATTATTGGTGTTGTTATTATTGGTGTTGTTATTATTGGTGTTGTTATTATTGGTAGTATTATTGTTACTGGAACTATTATTATTGGAATTATTATTATTGGTATTGTTATTGATATTATTATTATTGGTATTGTTATTGATATTATTATTATTATGGACATTATTATGGGCATTATTATTATGGACTATATTATTATGGACATTATTATCATTACTATTATTATTCTTTTCATCTTTAGAATCAGATACCTTCCTCTTCACTTCGCCTGCGGGTGATGATTGAGGTACTGTAAACTCTATTCCATCTTTACCTTTATTTTCATTTGATGGTGATGATTTTCTTTCCTTCTCTGGTCTTTCCTTTTCAGGTCTTTCTTCTTTAATATTATTATTATAATTATTATTATTATTATTGTTATTATTATTATTATTGGAAGTAGTAGTATTACTTACTGAATTATCATCTAATGATAATCTCTTTTTATTACTATGATGACCTAAATTACCACCACCAGTATTTAATGAAAAATTCTTGGGCAACAATAATACTGCTTGAGAATTTGATTCTGCTGATGGTGATTGAGGAGGATTTGATTGAGATCTTCGATGAATATTAGTTCCTGGATGTAAACTATTAGCCGCCGGGGATATCGATCCATCCTTAGGTATATTATGAGTATTAATTACTAATGATTTTGTACCTTGATGAGAATATTGAGGTTTTGGTTGATAATAAGTTGGAGTAGTTGATTTTGATAAATTCTTAGGAGGTTGTTGATGCTGTTGAGACATTGTGTTATGATACATTTGTGATAATTGAACTTGACTACCACTATTATAATACGGTGAACTAAAACTACCTCTATTATTATTAGTAGTAGTAGTATTGGTGGGACTTTCTGGTGGTAATGGTATAGGTACATCTATAATAAATGAATCTTGCATTGTCATACCATTTGGAAAATATTGATCTAATAATGGCCAAATTAATTGATCCGGTTCAAGGTAGATTGAACTGGTAGTAGTTGATGATGATGATGATGATGATGAAGAAGAAGACTTCTTTGGTTGAGATTTAATTAAATTTATTCTAATATCAGCAGGATCATATTCTTTTGCTAAAGAATTAGGAAATTTATACATTATATCTTGTTTTAAATCATCTATAATATATTCTTGAGTTATTAATAAGGTAGTTGGAGTTCCATGGGGTTTTTTAACCCAAACTCTTCTAGTTTGATTAACTTGATTTCTTAATTGTTGAGATGATTGTGTAGTAGATGGTGGTATAACTGGTGCTGGTTGAGGTGGTGGGGGGATAGATTGTTGATGTTGAGAATTAGATTTTGAAGATTTTTTAATTGAATTTAAATCATGATTAGATGGTTTACTAGTGGGTTTGGTCAGACCCACCAAAGTAGACTTCATTATATTGTTGATTATTAGCAATTGATAATTGAAGGTAATTGTTGATGTTTAATTTAATTTAAATTAATTTAATTTAATTTAATTTTATTGCCGTACAAAAAGAAAAATTTAAATATTTTTTTATTGTTCAACCCATATTTTTTTAATTAATTAAATAAAGAATAATAATTATAATTTAAAACTTAAATAAAAATTAAACATCAATATATAAATAAATATAAAATAAATAAATAAATAATTATATATATATATATATAATAATAAACTCCACCTATTCCCAATCGTCATCATCTTCAGTCTTTGTCTCTGATTTATCAGTTGTAGTAGGTGTTGTTGTTTCTGTTTCAGATTTACCATCCTTTGAAATATTAACAACATCATCATCATCATCATTTTCTTCTTCTTCTTCTTCTTCTTCTTCTTCTTCCTCATCATCATCCCAAGTAAAATCTTCATCATCTTCATTCTTATTACCATTACCTAATGATTTCTTTTCTAACAATAATTGTTTTCTCTTTTGTTCTGAATCTCTTAATTTTTCATCATTTTTAAAATATCTATACCAAAATAAATTATAAGAAATTTTAATGGGTACTAAATCATTCATAGTTTTAGTTAAAGTATTAGGATATTTTTCTAATAATTCAGTAATTTCTTTAGTATTAATATCAGCATTATATAATTTAATATCATTTTTATTATCTAATTCAGGTGATAAATAAAATAATTCTGATGTATGTAATTTAAATAAATCATTATCATAACGTGAAGTTCCATAATTTTTATGATTATTTATAGTATTTGAATTAAATAAAGTATCTTTATTTTCATGATTATTAAATTCATCATTATCATTATTATCATCAGGAGTTATATTAACAATATTTGATAAAAAACTAGCAAATGAACTAACATATTTTGATGCCAGTTTTTCAACTTGTTCAAGAGTTGAATCTAATGAATCTAATGCATTATTAGCTTGATTTGATAAATTTTTTAAATCAACTTTAACTTCAGGTAAATGAATTTTTTTTAATTGATCTTCAATTGATTTTAAATTTTCTGAAATATTTAATGAATTTGTTGTTGAATTATTCTTTAAATTTTCTTTTGCTTGATTTAATTGATTTAATAATTGATTTTTATGATCTTCTAATTTATATTTTTCTTGTAATTCATTAGCATTTTTAGTTGCATTTAACCATAAATCTTGAAATTTATGTTCAACTAATGAATAAGCTTTATCAATTTCTAATTCTAATCTTTGAACTGTTTCTTCAGTTTTGGAATTAATATTAGTAGTTTCAGTAGGTTCAGAATCAGGTACTTCTATTGGTTTATCTTGCTTTTCTTCTTCAGCAATTGGAGTTGTGAATTCCATAATTGTATTATATTGTATTGTATTGTATTGTAATTGATTAATTGATTAATTAATTGATTAATTGATTAATTGATTAATTGATTAATTGATTAATTGATTAAATGGAATGATCTTTAAGGGAAAAAGAAAAAAAGTAACAGAGTGTAAATATTTTTATTTATTATGCAGTAAATGATATATAATATATATATAATGTAATAATTATATATATATATATTATATTATATTATATTATAATTATAATTATAATAATAATTGTATAGATAACTTACAGTATGTTGAAGGAGAGGTTAAATATATATATTATACACACATATATACATATGTTAATGTTAATATAGATAACATATATTATATATATTATCTATATTAATTATGTATTGTTCTTAGAATCGGCCCGTTTGATTTGACTCATAAAATAAAAAATATTATATTCATTCATTTTTCAATATAACTTCATTTTATCTTTTTAACAAGTTAATTATATTATTATTATTATTATTATTATGAAATCTTCAATAAGATTATTGAATAATACCAATTGCTTATTAAGAATTGAAAATGCTATATTTAAAAAGGATACTACAAAAAATTCATCAATAATTTTTAATAATCCTATTAAAAAATTTGAAATTTTTAAACCATCAAATAATAATTCTAATCAACCATCATTTATATCAATTCTTGGACCTGAAAAATCTCAATTTCTTAATATAATATCTGGTAAATATATACCATCACCTCCATTATCAAGAATTTATCCTCATTTATTAAAAACTTTTAATTATAATGAAATTCAATTTTTAAATTTTCGAGATTTATCAGGATTAGATAAAGTTCATTTATCAGCAAGATATGAAACTTATGCATCAAAGGGAGAATTAGAATTAAATAATAATGTAAATTCTGTTAAAAATTATATAACAGGAGCTAATAATTATAATCATAAAGATAATATATCAAATAAAAATTATATAAATCAATTAATTAAATTATTTAATTTAATTGATTTACAAAATAAATGGATTAATACTTTAAGTAATGGACAATTAAGACGAGCACGTATAGCAAAATCATTAATATTAAAACCTAATTTATTAATTATTGATGATCCATTTTTAGGTTTAGATCCAATTGCAACTAATTTAGTATCAGAATCATTATTTAAAGTAAGTAAAGAATTTAATATTAGTATAATATTAGGTTTAAGAATTCAAGATAAAATACCTTATTGGATTGAAAATATTGCTTATATAGATGATCAAGGTTTAAAATTTAATGATAAAGTTGAAAAAGTTTATGATAAATTACATGAAGAATATAAATTAATTGATAAAATTCATGTAATTCATCAACATGATCATGATCATGATCATGTTGATGAATTACAAGAAATTACCAATGAATCATTAAGAAGTATTAATAATATTCATATTGAATTTAATAATGCATCAGTTTCTTATAAAGGATTATCAATAATTAAAAATTTTAATTGGATTATTCCACAAGGATCAAAATGGAGAATTTTAGGAAATAATGGAACTGGGAAAACCACTATATTATCATTAATAACTGGTGATCATCCTCAATCTTGGAAATCAGTTTTATCAATTAATGGAATTATTAGAAAAACTGGTAATGGTATATCATTTTTTGATATAAATAATAAAATTGGTATATCATCACCAGAATTACATTCTTTAGTACCATTAAATAAAACTATGAATGAAATTATATTAAATGGATTAATTAAAGATATTGGTAATAGTAATTTTATGATTAAGAATAATAAATTTAAAAATTTAGAAGATTTATTATTATCATTAAATGATAATAATAATAATAATAATAATAATAATAATAATAATAATAATAATAATAAATTTATTAAAAATATTCTTAATAAATTTAATGATAAATTAAAATCATTAGGTAATAAGAATTTTGGAGATTTAACAATAACTGATCAAAAATTAACATTATTTTTAAGATCAATTATTAAAAATCCAAAATTATTAATATTAGATGAAGCATTTTCATGTATGGATGATGAAGAATTAATGATTAAATGTCATGATTTTATTAAAAATGATTTAAATGGTATTACAATAATTACAATTGGTCATATTGATTGGGAAGTACCAAATTGTGATTATTTATTAAAATTAGAAGGTGATATTAATAGAAATTATAAATTATTTAAATATAAACCAATTAGCTGAGCGATAATTAGTTGAGAGCTATAATTAGCTGAGCGATAGCGAAAGCTAATTATATCACTCAATATATATATATATATATTATTATATATCTATATTATATATATATCTATTCCATAGTTAATGGTTGTGTCTAGATATTTGGATATATATATATATATGCTTGCTTAACTATTGAGGTATGGAGGTACCCCTATTAATTATAATAAAAATATTTTAAATTACATCATAATTAAATTTATACCAATTAAAATTAAACCATATTAAAAAATTAATATATATATTTAATATTATTATTATTATTTATATTATAATTATTATTATTATTTATATTATAATTATTATTTATAGCAGTATATCATATCATATCATATCATATCATATCATATATACATTATTATACTAATAATATTATAATTTATATATATATATATAGTTAATATAATTTACATAATAAAAATAAACACGCACAAAAATAAAATAAAATTTGAACAAAAAAAATTTTTGTTTATGAGGAAGGAAGAACTGGAAACGTTAAACAAATTAAATTAAATAAATAAATAACAACCTAAAGTTAAACACTATTATTATTCTATTTACAATCGTTTACTCATTCGTATAATCATATTATCCTCATTCATTTCATACCACCAACTCACCTAATTATCCCACTTAGTTTATATACTTCACTCATTTATTTATTCATTTTCAACAATAATAATAATACACAACTAATAATACACAAATAATAATAATACACAACTAATAATACACAAATAATAATACACAAATAATAATACACAAATAATAATAATAAACAATCACTGAAAAGAACCATGGTCACACTATCACCAAATATCCCTAATGCTCCACCTGATGATAGACCAGATGATGTATTAGCCAATCTTGAATACGGTAAATTAACTTCGGAAAAATATTTATATGTATCAAAACATCCCCTTGGTGAACCATTACCAACTCCAATTGATGATGAACCTCCTTATATTATTTATATTGCCACTTATATAAGTTATCTTATATTAATTATAATTGGTCATATTCGAGATTTCTTTGGTAAAATCTTTAAACCAAAAGAATATGAACATTTAGTTGAAAAAGATGGTTATGCCCCTTGGTATGATGGATTTGAAAGTTTTTATGATCGAAGATTAAAAGTTAGAATTGATGATTGTTTTGCAAGACCAATTCATGGTGCTCCCGGTAGATATATTAAAACTTTTAATAGAATAAGATCAGGTAGAACTGGTTATCTTTATGATGGTACATCAACTGAATGTTTAAATTTATCATCCTATAATTATTTAGGGTTTGCTCAATCTCATGGTATTTGTACTGATGTTGCTATTGATTGTGTAAATAATTATGGTACATCAGGTTGTTCACCTCGTTCAATAATTGGTACTACTGATTTACATAAACAATGTGAAAGAATTATTGCTGATTTTGTCGGTAAAGAAGATGCTATAATTGTAAGTCAAGGTTATGGTACAAATGCCAATTTATTTTCTGCTATTGCTGATCCCAAAACTTTAGTTATAAGTGATGAATTAAATCATGCATCAATTAGATTTGGTATTAGATTATCTGGTGCATCAGTAAAAGTATTTAAACATAATGATATGATTGATTTAGAAAAATTAATTAGAACTCAAATTGCTCAAGGTCAACCAAAAACTCATCGTCCTTGGAAAAAAATTATTATTGCCGTAGAAGGTTTATATTCAATGGAAGGTAATTTATGTAATTTACCAAAATTAATTGAATTAAAAGAATTATATAAATGTTATTTATTTGTTGATGAAGCTCATTCAATTGGTGCTTTAGGTCCTGAAGGTCGTGGAGTTTGTGATTATTTTCAAGTTGATCCTGCAAGAATTGATTTATTAATGGGTACATTAACAAAATCTTTTGGTGCAACCGGTGGTTATATTGCTGCTGATAAAGATTTAATTGATAAATTAAGATTAAATTATATTACTCAATCATATTCTGAATCTGTTCCACCTCCTGTATTAGGACAAATTATAACTTCATTAGGTATTATAAATGGTACAATTAATCCTGGTGAAGGTAAAGAAAGATTACAAAGAATTGCATTTAATTCAAGATATTTAAGATTAGGATTAAAAAAATTAGGATTTATTGTTTATGGGGCTGATGATTCACCTGTTATACCAATTTTAATATTTTTACCAGCAAAAATGCCAGCACTTTCAAGAATGTTATATAAAATGAAAATTGCTATAGTTATAGTGGCATACCCTGCAACTCCTTTAATTAGTGGTAGAGCAAGATTATGCGTAAGTTCTGCCTTAACTAAAGAAGATTTAGATTATGTATTAGAAAAATTTGATGAAATGGGTGATAAAATATTCTTAAAAACAAGTAGTGGAATTGCTGGTGGTTCAAAAATTCCGGGTGAACCTCCAAGATGGTCAATTGAAGATGTACTTGCTACCAATGTTGAAGATTGTAAAATGCCAAAATTAGGTCAATTTTATTAATAATAATAATAATAATAATCATAATCATAATAATCATAATAATAATAAAAGCATAAAAAAAACATTTTAATAACTTAAAAATTTAAAAAAAATAAATAGAAAAATTGTTGATGACTTTTTCATTTAATATTCAGTTTTCTCCGTTTCCTTAATTAATTATTCCTATTGTAAAACAAAAAATATCTGTACATATAATTGTCATGTAATCATTTTATAACTTCATAATCTTTAATAATTCATAATTATAATTTAATAATTTAATTTAATAAATAATTTAATAATTTAATTTAATAAATAATTTAATTTAATTTAATTTAATACTGTAAAAAAAAATGTGAAGTATCGCGATTATAATTTTTATAATTGTATGCCAAAACTATTTCTATTAATTAACCATACACCAAAATACATAACAATCTATCATCATCATGGAGATACCCGATCCATTAACTCCTCCATTAAGATATAATGTGGTACAAAGTAATTTATATCGAGGAGCATATCCACGAGAAATTAATTTCAAATTTATAAAATCATTACAAATTAAAACATTAATATCACTTACTCCTGATCCTATAACTCCTGAAACTGATGTTAAATTATATGAATTTGCTCAAAAAAATAATATTAAATTAATTCATCTTGAATGTAGTCAATCAGGTAAAGGTAAAAAGAGAGGGGTACCTTTAGAATATTCTATAGTTTTACAAGCATTAGATTTTATAATTCATCAAGATTATTCACCAATTTATATTCATTGTTTAAATGGAGGTCAAGTCACTAGTTTGGTGATAGCTTGTTTAAGAAAATTACAATTTTGGTCCTCAATTTCAATATTTAATGAATTTATAAATTTTACAACTAGTATAACTGTTAATGATAGAAATTTTGTTGAAGGATTTAAAGGAGAAATTAATTTAAATTTAATTAATAAAGTAGATTGGCTTTGGGTTGGTATGAGTAAAGGTGTTACAGGTAATCATCCAAAATTAAAAATAAATGAAATATAAAAGTGTAAATAATCAAATTATAATTTATTTAATAATAATTAATAATAATATATATATAAAAAAAATAAAATAAAAAAAAATTAAAAAAAAAAAAAAATGTATAACTTTAAAATATAAAATATTTTCTAGTCTGGGCAAGGCAAATGCAATCATGAATTTTTCTAAATACGTTGATAGAATAAACAGTATGCATTTTTATTAAGAACTTTGTCCTCTTTACAATTATATGTAATCTTTGAATCATCAAAGTAACACCAACCCCGTGTCTTTTTACTATCACTATTCTTATAAACATATGAAGTATAATGACCAGTAGTTAAATTCCCAAAATGATTAGCAACACCATATAATTTATATCTAAAGGGTGGAGTTTGATTTCTAGTGGGTAATGTTGATAAAATTTCTTCTTCCTTTTCTTTGGAAATTAAATCCTTTTCAGCTCCACTTATATAAGTACCAGGTTGTGGCCAATATGAAGTTAAATCTAATGTTTGTTTAACCGGATATGAAATAAATGTATCTAATTTATTAAAATATCCCTGGGGTGACACTTTAAATCGTTTAAAATGAATTATTAAAACTTGTGGTAATCTAGTAATAGTAATCTTCTTTGTCAGCTTGGTAAATCTTTTACATGATGGACAATACCATTTATTATTATCATCTAATAATTCGGTGGTTAAAAATTCTTTTAAACAATCATCTAACAGTACAGGTGTATTTCCAAATTTTTCAGGTATTGGTAATGATAATGTAGAAAATGAATTATAAGTTGTTGAACTTAAACCACATTCTAAACATTTTAATTGTGAAACATCTTGACCTTGAAAATAATCAACAACTATTGAAAAATTTAATTTAAGATATCTTTCCCATTCAATAGTAGATGCTAATCTAAGTGGTAAAAGTTCTCTTGTTTTCTCTTGTTCTGAAGTTAATTCAGATATGGCTTTCTTTTCTTCAGCATTAGCTATTACCATTTGATTTAAATCTTCATGTAAACCATCAAGTAAAAAATTTAAAAATTCATAACAATCTTGTTGATCAAATGTAGCAAATTGTTGACCCGGAGATAATGAACCTGCAACTTTCTTAAAATTGGTAGGACAAAATGTACTTCCATTACTTCTAAACATATCAGCTAATAATCCAACAAAATTATTGGTTAATATACCCTTGGTGCCTAATGAATTATTCACATTAATATGTTGACGATATGAATTTAATGCATTTCCATTTAAATTTGGAAAGAAAAATCGAGTTAATTGTGGTGTGGCACCTAAACATTGTAAAATACAATTCATATAACATGAATTACCAAGATTAACTAATCCTGTAGCATATTGTTCTAAGAATTTAACCGGTGACTTTTCTTGTGATGATTCTTTTGATTCATTAGTTTCTTTAGATTCTTTGGCTTTAGTAATAGTTAAAGTCGAACTACTTGTTCTTGCTAGTTTGGGTTGTGGTTGTTGTTGTTGTTGAGGGGGAGGCGTCAAAGCGACTCTTGATTGTGAACTGGGTGAATAAGAATCAGTCCGATTTGGTGAAAAGGAATTCGATATTGGTGTATTTGAAGTTGGTTTTGCTGTCGATAAGTATTCTCCAAAATTTCGAAGATATGGTGGTGATGCCTGTCTTATTTCTCCTTGGTAACTTCCTCTTCTGGATGTAGAACTTCCACCTTTTGAAAGACTTGCTTCAGGTCGACTTAGTACTTGTAATGGTTGGGTTCTTATGATTGATGCATCCCCATAAACCTTATGCCAATTATAAACACCACCTGCAAGTACTAGTGGATGTCGTTTAAGATGTGAACTTATATATTTATTTTTAAACATTAAAATTTCAATTATATTATTAAATGGATTATTAATTGATTTATATGATAAAATTATATTTTTAAAACTATCAAATCTATTTGTGAATGGTACACCAAAATTTAAATTATATAAAACAATTAAATCATATTTATATCTACTTTGAAATTTTATAAATTGATCTTCTGGTAAATGTAATTTTAATTTTTCTTCTAAATCTTGATCAGTTAAATTATGATTATTAAGATCAAAAATCAGGTTTAAAATACTAGGTTCTATATTAATAACTTCTGAATGATTTATATGATTATGATTATAATCTTTTGATTCTCTAAAATCTATTAATAATATCTTTGATTCATAAATTTCCAGATTTATTAGGAAATGTAATTCCTGAACCGATATATAGTCTCTATAATTAAATAAATCAAACTGCAAACTACTAACTTTTGAAGTTGAGTTTAATTTTTGAAATCTTTCCATTAATGGATCTCCATTAGATTGTACTAAGAAATGTTTTACATCTTCAAATTGATCCTTAAATTTAAGCAATGCATCTTTAACTGATTTTTTTAATTCAACATGAGATTCACCTTTCTCAATAGGAATATATAATGATAATGCCACTGAATAACAAATATATGAAAATTCATAATCACAATATTTTATTTTATCTAATTTCTTCTTTTGATTAGAAAATAATTCTAATAAAGTGATTTCATATTCAAGTAATTTGGAAATTGAATTTGTTTCATTAACAAGATCTTTTTGTATTGAGTTGGCTATTGAATTTAGTTCAGTTATTGGTTTGAAATGGATCAACGTAGCCGTCATTCTTGTTAAATCTTCATTTGTTATATGATTTGCCCCATTTTAATAATTCAATTTTTTTTATAAATTCCTTTTTTTTTTTTTGTTTTTACAATATTTTTTTGTTTGGTGGTATCTGATCACTAATTAAATTAAATTAAATTAAATTAACTTAAATTAAATTAATGATACTATAAATATTTATTAATAACTATAATTTTAAATACTACTTAAAAATTCCTTTAAACCTGTTAAAAATCCATGTTCCCATTCCCAAATAAATTTCAGTTGACCTCTAGCCTTAATATGTTCATCTAATCTAGATGCCTTCCATGGTTCAATTCTACCAATAATTGACCCATTAAATTCAGCAAACTTTAATGAGTCTGACCAACCCGTAATAAACCCTTCTTTAAATCTCTTATGTTCATACTTTTCATTTGGATTGGCATTATCCCAATAATTACTATGCTCTGAAAGCTTTTCATTTAACTTTTGCTCAAATACAGATTTATCTGGTAATGATTTACCTTTGATTGAAAATGGAATATTAATTGCACCTTTATCAGTCATTGTTTTAAAATCCCATTCTCCTCCATTACCAGATTGAAATTTAAATGTCCAAAAATATGATCCAAATGTAGTTCTTTCATGAATTAAATTTACTTGACGTTTTCCATATTCAATAACTAAATTATCTCTATCATTTTGAGAATTTCCTTTATTCCAAGATGATCCATCAAGAACACAAGAAAATTCACCTACCATAAAATCAATACCATTCACGCTAAGATTGGTTAATAAATCATTAGATAAATCATCAATAATTTGCTTTGGAGCTTTACTTTTATCCGCATCTGAGAAGCATCTGTAACAATGATGATCGATAACAACTCCAAGATTACCACCTCTACTAACTTGGGTCTGTTGAACCCATTTAGCCCATTGATCGGACCACCACCCATCAGATATGATTATTGGAATGGTACTATCCTTTTCCCTTATCAGATTAATTGCAGCAGCATAATACGTAGTTTGCTTTTTGGCAGGTTCATCAGCAAAAACAGATTCATTTACCACTTGAATCCCAGCAATATTATCATAATTTTTCAAATCATCAGCTATAAAAGCTAAGGCATCCAAAACTAATAACTGAGCTGAATCATTATCCCAAAATTTTGCTTCTCCAGAGGATTGTTCACCACTATGATCTGCACCATTGGCACCAAAAGGTAACCCATGTAAATCAACCACCACTGATATACCATGTTGACGAGCAGGTTCAATAAATTTAGATTTGAAAATTGTCCAAGCATTAACATAAATTTTAGATACTTTTTCAAACTTGGTATTCTTGGTGAATTTTCCTTGTCCTATATCCCAATAACCTAATGGAATTCTAATTGAACTAACTTCATGATTTTGTAACCAATTCCAATCATCTTCACTTAAAAAGTTATTCCAGAAATCCTCTAATTTACTTTTAGCCCCATCTATACCCAATTCTTTAATCAATTCACCAGCAAGTTCTAATTCACAAGACGAATTGCCATGGAATAACTCATGAAATATCCATTTTTCTTGAATAAAGCAAGAACCAATATTTACTCCATAATTCTTTCTGTTTTGATATATTTCCTTTGGAGATGGAGGTTGGCCTGGGGTTACAACTGGGCCTGATGGCTTGATTTTGTTACCTTTTTCTTTAAGCTTAATTTTATCAAACATGATTATCTGAAGATTGATACATAAAAATAAATGGTATTCATATTTTAATAAAATAAAATAAATTTAAAATAAAAAATTTAGCAAAATTTAAAATTCATAAAAATTCCTAATCGCGTAACCATTTAAGTTGAACCATATTTATATATATTATTAATAAAGACTACTAATATCACTCACAACCAAATGGCTGAAAATGAAGTTGCTAATGTAATAGTAAATGATTTTCCCGATAAATTTCAAAGACTCTATAAGATTTTCAGTCAAATAAATACTCATCTAACATTCTTAGGTTCTCATTCCCGAACTACTATACCTACATTTGAATTAATCAGAAAGTTAAATAATGATATCACTAAGTTAGATTTAACTATCATTAAACATTTATTTCCAGATCGCGTAATCTTTTTTGAATATGTTGATGAAAATCAGGTAATGTTTTCCTTCTTGGAAAAGGTTGATCTTAATAATCGTCTGCAAAAAAATGTTACCAGTGTTGATGAAGAATATGAAAAAATTGCAAAACAATCCAAGGCTATTACTCATATTAATCAGTTACTCATTTTCGATTTTCATGATATCCGTATTGATGGTCTTGGAGGTTTAATAAAGGGGAACCGAAAGAGAAAAAGAAACGAAGATAGCTCTGATGGAGAATTTTTCTTATCCAGTAAAAATCTTACAACCCAATCTTTATCACAATCACAACTTATGGGTATAATAAAAAGTAGGAATGAAAAGTTTAAGAAAATATTGTTTGAATATTTATCCAAATACACAGTTGAAGAACAAAAAACTAATGTACCTTTTGAAACTTTAGAATCGGAGTTCCAATTGAAGATCCCTCAAGAGCCTGGGTTTATTGATCCAGTAACAGAAGTGAAGGATAATCCTATAAAAGAAAAGAATCCCAATAAAGGAGGAATAGCTAGTATGATACTGGTACTTAAAGATGAATCTTTTTATAAAGATCAAATAGTTAGTATGAAAACTTTAAATCCAACTCAACTGCCAGATTATCGACATTTCAATAATCATGATATGATACATCCGGAATTGAAGAAAGCTTTATTGGAGCATAAGGGAATTTCATTAGAATCAGACTTATATTCTCATCAAGTTGAAGCTCTAGACTCTTTAATTCCAACTGAAGGTAGTACTCCAAATCATGTAATTGTAAGTACTTCAACTGCCTCTGGAAAATCCTTAATTTATCAGATTCCAATTCTTAATGATATACTTTGGAATATTCAAAAGGGAATCAAAGATCGATGTACTACTGCATTCTTCATATTTCCCACCAAGGCCTTGGCCCAAGATCAAAAGAGACATCTAGAAGATTTAATCAATTATTTACCAACCAATACCGAACGACGAATTGTAGTAGAAACATATGATGGTGATACTCCATATATTGAAAGAAAGTCTATCCGTTCCTTTGCTGATATAATATTTACAAATCCAGATACAATTCATGCATCAATGCTACCAAACTTTAGAGATAAGAACTGGGGATCTTTTTTAAAAGGGTTGAAATATATAGTCCTAGATGAATTACATGTCTATAAAGGTACTTTTGGTGTTCATGTGAGTTATATCATGAGTCGATTGTCAAGAATACATAATATTTCGAACTCTGGAGAAGGAAATCTTACGTTTATATCTTGCTCCGCAACCATTCTGGATCCAGCATCACATTTCAGAGCTATTTGCAGGATACCCAAGGATGATATAGTTGTACATGTTTCAATAGATGGAAGTCCATGTGTTGAAAAAAAGCTTATAGTTTGGAGACCACCCGCTTTAATGAATAAGAGAGGTCAAACTCCGGTATTCAATGAAAATGAAGAATCTATTGGAAATAGATCGATTCCACGAGTAAACATTATGCCTGAGCTGGCCCGAATATTGGTACATTTATTATCAAATCTTCCAGACGTAAGAATTATTCTTTTTTGCCCAATTCGAGCCATGTGTGAAATGGTCATGAAAGAAGTTAGAAATTTGATTAGAGATTCGACATCTCCTACCTTATGTGAAAGTGATGTCATGGCTTATAGAGGGGGGTACTCGAAAAGCGATAGGAGAGTTATTGAATCGAAAATGTTTTCTGGTCATTTAAGAGCTATAGTTGCTACAAACGCTTTAGAGTTAGGGATAGATTTATCTTATCTAGATGTGGTAATTACTTGTGGGTTTCCGCTACTGAAACTGCATATGCATCAGCAATTCGGTCGTGCAGGTAGGGGCCAAAGTTCAAATGGGAGTTTAGCTATATATGTTGCTTCTGGTAGTCCCATTGATCTTTACTATTTGGAACATTCTGATGAATTATGTGATAAGAATTCTTATGAAGACTTGTGTGTTGAAGGACTTCTAAATTTGAGCTCATCGAATTTTATTTTAGAGCAACATTTACAGTGTGCCTCATATGAAGATCCCATTAAGATCGAGCGAGATTCAAAATGGTTTGTACCAGATGGTTTAAAACCGGATATTTTTGAGGAGATTTGTAAATCCAAGCTAATTCAAGACTATACCGGTGATTATACTATTAATCCAATGTATTTACCAAGACCAAGTGATATGGTCTCTATCCGAGCCATTGAAAATGAAGTATTTGCAGTAGTCGATATTACTAATAACAGGAATGTTATTATTGAAGAAGTTGAATCACTGAGAACAAGTTTCACATTATATGAAGGAGGGATTTTTTTACATCAAGGTCTTCCATATCTTGTTAAAGAATTTAATGCAGAAGAAAAGTATGCAAAAGTTGAAAGAGTTAATGTTGACTGGACTACCCTGCAGAGAGATTTTAAAGATGTAGATCCCTTGGAGATTGAATACGTTAAGGAGTTATACTCAAATGAAACTTCTAATACATCTGATATTCCTATATTTTATGGGAAAGTGCAGATGACCTTAGTAGTGTTTGGATTTTTTAAAGTTAATAGAAGAGGTGAGCTTATAGAAGCAGTTGAAGTTAAAAATGCACCAGTTATAATACCTTCTAGAGGTTTTTGGGTTGATATCCCACAGCCAGCACTAGAATTTATTAAGGAAAAGAAGCTTTCTATAGCTGGAGGTATACATGCTGCTCAGCATGCACTCATGAATATGTTACCTTTATTTTTAACTAGCTCTGATGGAGGTGAAATTCCAGCAGGTCGTTATTCTAATATTGGAGAAACTGAATTACGAACAGAATGTAAGGCACCAGAAAAGGAATTTTCATTAAGAGAATCAAGAAGAAAAAGACCTGCTCGACTTATA
Source organism: Scheffersomyces broadrunensis (assembly GCA_030563665.1). NCBI lineage: Eukaryota > Fungi > Ascomycota > Pichiomycetes > Serinales > Debaryomycetaceae > Scheffersomyces > Scheffersomyces broadrunensis. The sequence continues at coordinate 93,980 of JAJMJS010000031.1, read as the reverse complement.
TTTCATGACGCTAAAGGTGGAGAGCGTGGATCTGGCATGTCGGCAAAGGCGTTCGAATATTTTGATGATTTATTGTTCACCACTTATAATAGAGTCACATCATGTGAATGTCAATGGGGGTGTCCTGAATGTGTATCAGCAACAAACTGTAGTGAAATGCTGGAAGTTATTTCCAAACCAGCTACCCTTATAATTTTAGCATCACTTTTAGGAATAGATGTAAGAGATGAATTTAAAGATCTTCCTGATGGACCTGAACCAAATATGCCAAAGTTGAAAATAGAAACTATAGAGCTTCAAAGGACATCGGTTAAGTTTTCGCCTGAAGTGCAAATTGTGAAGGTAAGAAAAGCAAGGTCATTAAATCATATTACAATAAAACAAGAAGAATCCTAATAGGTGATGAAGGATATATATATTAATACATAAAGTTCTTAATTATGACGCTGATGATTTTCTATTAGTAATTTCAGAAGCTCTTCTAGAAAGACGCTTTGTAAACCCTTCTCTTTTTGTAGATCTATTATCATCATTATTAGATACTGAAGAATCGAATGACTTTTGACCTGAAATTAAGGAATTTCTACTTGATATTATTGAAGATTCCTTTCTATTAGGATTTAAATGATTATAATCATCTGATGTATTTAAATACTCATATTTCAGCTTTTGACGTGAATTTCCAGCACCATTATTTTCCAGTAGTTCGTCTTCTTCTGCCACTATAGGACCCGGTATAATAGTTCTTTCTTGTAATGCTGGACTAAATGTTAATTGCTTTTTCTTACTTAGTCTAAAAACTTGTTGTACTGGTTTTAAATAAATTGATGCAAGTGTTCCTATATTTAATTCTAATTCTTCTAAAATCTTTGGGTCAATATTATCATTATCAGTTGAAATCATTGGTTTTGAATTTAATATAATTTGTTTTGAATTTTCTTGAAAATTTCCATTATTATCTATTTCATTATCTTCAGAAGATAAAATTCTCCAATAAATAAAAGCTCTATCTCTTATATCAGGATTATCAACTTCTTCTGTAGCCCATTTCAATACTTTTAACATTAAAGTTTCAGCTTGGGTTGGAAATTTTAAATATAATTTAGTTACTGCAGTTAACAAAGAATATTGAACTTCAATTGCTTCATCTTTAAAATTTAAACTTAAATCTTCAATTATTATTAACCATTTTTCAATATTTTCACAATATTGTCCCAATATCCAAATTATTGCGGTTTTAGCTTCTGGTTCTTCCACTAAAGTATATTGTTGTAGTAAAACATCAGCAGCAAAATCAAATCTCCCAGGATATCTTCTTAGTATATTTTTTAAAACCACGGCTGATTCTTGAACTATATAAGGAATTCCATTAGAAATTAAATCACATATTACTTCGACGCATTCTTCAGCTGCAGTTGATAATTTAATAGCAAGATTTCCAAAAGCTCGAATAGCTTTTCTTGACATTGAAATATCAACTTCTGTAGCATATTCTTCAAGTTCTCGTATAACAGAATGAATATTTTGAGAATTGGCTAATAAATAAATAATTTCTAGTTTTGTATCTTTAACATAAATTGGATCATCATATTGACAAAAAAACATTTCAACTTCAAGATTAATTAATTCTTTTCTACCAAGTAATAATAAAATAACATTTCGAAGTACTAAAAATTGAATTTCTGATGGTTTTGCAAGTAATGAAACTAATGAAGTTCCTAATCTATTTGATAAAGTTGGTATAATTAATTGAGGATTTTTAACATAATTACAAAAATAAACTATAATTTTAATGGCATTTAATACTACTGATGAATTTTCACGTTGTAATGAAGGTAAGGTTGCTTCTATTAATTCTAAAGCTTCTGATGAAGTTTGTGGTACATAACTTATTAATGAATTTAATATATAAATTTGATTCCATTCATTTGCAATATTTAAATGAGAAATTAAAGTCATTGAATGAGATTTATCAATTGTTAAAGTTAAAGATTTATTATTTTCTGTGACCGAATTTAAAGCTGCCAAAGCATTTGAAACTACTAATTGATTATTATCATATAATAATTCATTTAAACTTTCAATTAAATTTTCTTTAATTGCACGATTTGGATTATGTTCAAATAATCTTGATACACAATAAGCCGAAATTTTCCGAACATTTTGATCATTATCATTTAATAAATGTTTAATTGAATTGAAGGCTAAATCTTGGAATTCTTTGTTTGAAATAGATGATATAGTTCTAATTGATAAAATTCTTAATTCTGATGATGAAGGATGTTCAAGAAATCGTTTATAATAAGGAATTGCTTCTTTTGATAAAGTTGGATTTTCATGGGCATAATTTGCTATGAATTGTGAAGACATTTTTCTTATTTCAAAATCATCAATCTTTAATAAATTAATTATATCCGGTATTAAATTTATAATTTCATTATTATTAAGTATAATATTAGCAATAATTTTTTTAAGAACATTTTTAACTTTTAGAGGAGATTTTGATGATTTTTTTAAGGCTTGATCCAATTCAATTTTCAATTCACTTGATTTTGATTTAACAAATAATTTACCATCACTCATTATGTATAAAGTAGATATATTAATTAGTAGATTAATTGAATAGGTAAATAAAAACAAATAACTTTTAGTTCGAATAAACAAAAAATTTTGGATTTATTCTTTTTTTTTTTTTTTGGTTTGGTTTTTTTTTTACAATATGCAGATTAATAAGAATTTTA
>JAJMJS010000031.1:31546-91139 GCA_030563665.1 Scheffersomyces broadrunensis | reverse complement strand
GAACTGAATTACTTTGAGAATAACCAATCCATTTAAATTTTGGTAATTCTTGTTTATTATTAATTTCAAAATATAATTCTAATAATTTTAATACAACTCCAATGGGTTTTTGACCACAAATTGTATTACCAGTAATATTAATATAATTCTTCCAATCAATTGATTTACCTTGACTTATAATTTTCATACCAAATTTATCAAGATATTCAATTGATTGATAAATTGGTAAATCATTTAATTTAAATTTATGATATAAATTTAAATTTATTAAATTATTATTTAATTCATTTATGTTATTAATATTATTCTTATTGGATAAATATTTTGAATAACCAAATCTTTGACCCCAATGACAAAAATCAGAACTAATTATAAAATGATTTTCATCATTTAAAATAAATGGTAATAAAGCCGTTGATAAATCTTCATTTAATTTATCATCCATGCCACTTATAAGTATTGGTATGATCTTGGGTATACCTTGTTGTAAGTCCTTGGTTGAATAATAAATAAATGGTGCATGCATTTCAAATGAATGTTCATCTTCATCAATTTCTTCTGTCATATATTTAAATATTAATTTATTATTATTATTATTATTATTATTATTATTATTATTATTATTATTATTATTATTTGATGATTTAAAAGTTAATAATTGATCAATTGTTTCAGTATCAACTTTTAAATTACCAAATGGTGTTTCATATTCATCAAATTGTGAAACTAATACTTGATTTTTAAAATAAATATGATGTGAAGGTCCTAAAATAAATATTCTTTTAACTTTTGATTTATCCCAAATATTAAAAGTTTCAGCTAATCTTTCACCAGAATACGTAAATCCAGCATGTGGTCCAATTAAAATCCTGGCTCCATTAATTGAATTATAATTTAATTGTTTTGCCCTTTGGAAGAAACCCTCTAATTGATTAGATAATTTAATTGGATTATTGGAATACCATGATCCAGCATGAGTAGCAGGACGAATTGATACCATTTTCTTTATTCTTATTAATCTTATTAATCTTATGATCTATTGATATTAAATCAATCTCTTCATTTAATGGATTTCTTCCTTAAGTTATCGTTAATATATATATATTTATATATTTATTTATTTATTTATTTATTTATTTATTTATTTATTTATTTATTGGGAAGTTATTGCCATCTTTATCCCTTTTTTTTCTTTTTAATATTTTGAGCCGCACACAAAAAATTATTTCTTCTATTTTTTTTAACCATACAAGAGTATTATTAGTATATATATATTAGTATATATTAGTATATATTAGTATATATTAGTATATATCAGCATATATTACATCTATTAACAATAATATGAATACAAATAGAACATAAAAGAACAAAAAAATTTCAAAAAACTTTTATATATATACACATATGTCTATATCTATATCTACATTACTTTTTGGTAATGGTTAATGTCCATGGAACCGTAAATAATTCTTCATCACCACTAAAATAAGTTGAAGTTGCAGGGTATGTACCTCTTATAAAAAACCCACCGGGGGTAGTATCTTCTGGAAAATCTTTAGAATAAATTTCATCTTCGGAAGGCTCAAAATGATCACCAAGATCAACTTCTCGTTGTTTTAAAACTAATCCGGCTTTTTTAACAACTTGTTTATATTTTAAATTCTTTAATGATCTATTTTTAACTTTAAAATAAATGGTTGTAAAATAAGTTGAACTTTCAGGAATATTAAAAATAATATCTTCAGCTCCTTCAACTAAAACTTCTTCAGATTCACGACCATTAACATGAACCACAAATTTAATAATTTCTAAATCAGGATGTGTAATTGGCATAATAATAAATTATAATAAATAATAATAATAGTATTATATAATATAATATAATATAATATAATATATAATATATATATATGTATTTGTTGGAATAATAATTTGTTGAGTTCGTACTTTACATTTATATATATATACATTTAAGTTATTATACCTCGGGTAATCTCCCCCACAAAATTTTTTTATTGCTGCAATTTTTAACGTCTAAAAAAATTAACCGTTAAAATTCACATGAATTGAAAAAATAGGCAATAATAATTAATTTCTCCATTTCCATTTCATAAAACCAATTTAATAAAGGATCTCGGAGTTGTTTGATATTAAAGTAATTATTATTATTATTATTATTATTATTATTATTATTATTATTATTATTATTATTATTATTATTATTATTATATAAATTTTACTTTGAATATAAATGAAGTAATTATAAAAAAAAATCAAATTAATTTATTATTCTACTCGGTAATATGGAATATGGAATATATATATGACTACATTTCTCCACATAACATAATATAACATATAATAAACAATTATTTATTATAAAAATATAAAAATATTTTAATTTATTCAATTGGATTAACTCTTTCTCTTTTAAATGATTTAACTTCTTCTTCTAATAAAATTTTTAACTGTGATAAAGTTATATAATTATTTTCAAAACTAAAATCAAATATTTTACAAACTGATTCAATATTAATATCTCTAACTCTTTTTAAATATGAATGATTTAATGAATTATTAGTATCTAATCTTTTATTAGAATCCCATTGTAATAAATTATCAATTAAATTTAATGCATCAGAATTAGCAAATGGATATAATAATCTCCAATTATATAATGTATATTGTGGTCTTGGAGAAATCAAAAATTGCCAATCATATCGTTTTATAACATTAATTGATGGTGTACCAAGAACTTTAATAATTTGATGAATTTGATCAGTTTGATCTTTACCTTGAAATAATGGTCTTCTACCAAATAATTCAGCTAATATACATCCAACAGCCCATAAATCAACAGATTTATTATATGATTGATTTGATAATATTAATTCAGGAGCTCTATACCATCTTGTTGCAACATAATTTGTTATTAAATTTGAATTTTGTTTAAAATATTTTATATTAACTCCTCTTGCTAAACCAAAATCACAAATTTTTAATGTACCTTGTGATGTAACTAATATATTACCAGGTTTTAAATCTCTATGAATAACATCAGCTGAATGAATATATTTTAATCCACAAAGTATTTGATAAATAAAACTTTGAATATGAAATTCTGAAAATTGAATATTTGAATAAATAACTCTTGCTAAATCTAAATCGGCTAATTCTTGAAAACAATATAAACCTTCATAAGGTTTTAAATAAATAATATCTAAATCAATTAAACTTATAATCTAAAATATGTTAGTATAAAAAAATTAAAATTAAAATCAATTAAATTTACTTATTTATAATAATACTTACATTTTTATGACCTTTAAAGTGTCTCATAAATTTTAATTCTCTAATTGCTCTTTTTAATAAAATATCCTTTTCAAATATTTTTGATACTTTTTTAATTGCAATTCTATTATTTTCTAAATCTGATGTTGTAGATGAATTTTTAGTATCAATTGCTGAACATACAATACCATAAGATCCTTTACCTAATATTTTATCTATTTTATATCTTGAATCTAATGAAAAGTTTATCCCATGATCATGAAATACATTGTAATTATTTAATATATGAGAGAAATTATTATTATTATTATTATTGTTGTTGTTGTTGTTGTTGTTGTTGTTGTTGATGTAGTTATTAAGATTAAATAATGATGGTGGTTGTTGAAATCTATTATATCTTTTCTCAGTATTGCTATTCGTATTATTATTATTATTATGAGATATAAGTAAAGTATTTGATTTACCAAGTGTTGACATGATTAATTAGTTGTTGATAAACAGGATAAAAAGATAATTATAATATATAAATTAACCGCTGAAGTTTTGCAATTGCAATTATATATATATATATATTTAAATATATATACATTTGTCTTACATAATAAATTACATAATCTGAAAAATTCTTAACAAAGAGAGAAAAGAAAAAAAAAAAAAAGAAAAAAATTTTTTAAGTATGGATGAATCAAACAGTCATCATCAGTACAAGATTTTATAGATTATCTATTTCATTATAAACCACAATATATAATATCCTATATAACAATACTAATAGAATAGAATACGGTCACTATGAGTTCGTCACAATGCAGATTCTACGAGAATAAGTTCCCCGAAGTGGATGAAGTTGTTATGGTTAATGTTCAAGAAATTGCTGATATGGGAGCCTATGTTAAATTATTAGAATATGATAATATTCAAGGTATGGTATTATTATCAGAATTATCTAGAAGACGTATACGTTCTATTCAAAAATTGATTCGTGTTGGTAAAAATGAAGTTGCTGTTGTATTAAGAGTTGATAAAGAAAAAGGTTATATTGATTTATCAAAAAGAAGAGTTTCATCTGAAGATATTGTAAAATGTGATGAAAGATATAATAAATCAAAAGCAGTTCATTCAATCTTAAGACATTGTGCTGAAAAATTCACTGTATCATTAGAAACTTTATATCAAACAATTTGTTGGCCATTAAGTAGAAAATATGGTCATGCGTATGAAGCATTTAAATTATCAATTACTGATCCAACTGTATTTGAAGAAATTGAAGCTCCATCAAATGAAATATTAGATGAATTAAAATTATACATTTCAAGAAGATTAACTCCTCAAGCTATTAAAATAAGAGCTGATGTTGAAGTTTCATGTTTTAGTTATGAAGGTATTGATGCTATAAAAGAAGCATTATTTGCTGCTGAAAGTGTTTCAACTGAACAAATGCAAGTTAAAGCAAAATTAGTTGCCGCTCCATTATATGTTATTTCAGTTCAAGCATTAGATAAAAATCAAGGTATAGCCTTAGTAGAATCTGCTATTGAAAAGATTTCTGAAACAATTAAAATAAAAGGTGGAATTTGTAAAGTTACATTACCTCCAAAGGCTGTTACTGCTACTGAAGATGCTGAATTACAAGCTGAATTACAAGCTTTATTGGAAAGAAAAGAAGCTGAAGAAAATGATTCTTCTGATGAAGAATTCCTTGATTAAAAAAATTAAATCCAAAAATTAAAAAATTATATATAATTTTATCTTTTATTGTCTTGTAGTTATACATATATATATATATAAAAAAATATATATAAAAATCTATATCAGGTTCAAAAAATTATACAATTTTTTTATTCTAGTTGATGTGATTTTTTTATTAATAATTGCTTTTTATTTGCTCTTTCAACAATATATGACGGTAAATTATTAATTAATTCAGGTGATATTCTTAATTCAGTTACAGAATCTGGTATAATTAATTGATCTAAATTGGTTAATTCAGGATTACCACTTAAATCTAATGTCTTTAATTTATTACCAAACCTAACATTTCTTATCACTCGTAGATCATTATATGAAATACTAAAATTTATAAGATTGGTTGGTAAATCAATTCCTTCAAGTAATTTAATTCCTTGATATCCTAATTTTAAAACTTTTAAATTGGTTGGAAATATTACATCCTTTAAAGTTGTAATATATTTTTCATGATCTTCACAATTCGGATCATTTTCAAAATCTAAAACTTCAAGTGTTGATGGAAAATTAACATTTTTTAATGTTGTTATTAAATTATCTCCTAAATATAATTCTTTTAATTGATTAGGAAATATTACTTTATTTAAAGTTTTAATATTATTATCATTTAAATATAAAATTTCAATATTATTAGATAATTTTAATGGATTTATACTATTAACTCCATTACCTGCAAGAACTAAAGTTTTAACAAATGATGGTAATTTTAAACCTCTTGTTGTTGTCATTGAATCTTGTAAATTTAAAACTTCCAACTTATCAGGAAATTTAACTCCTGTCATTGAATCATTTGGTATGTTTGAAACTTCTAAATGAGTTAAACTTTCCGGAAATTTAACTCCTTTAATTGATTCTATTGGATTAAACCCAATATTTAAGGATTTTAAATTATTTGGAAATATAACTCCTCTTAAACTTTCAATTCTATTTTGTGAAATATCTAAATGTTTTAAAGTTGATGGAAATTCAGCATAATTTAAAAAATAAATTTTATTATCTTCTAATCCTAATCTTTCTAATTTATCAGGAAATTTTATATTATCAATATTATGAACAGATCCTTGACCGGCTAATAAAGTTCTTAAATTTGGTGGCATTTTAAATCCAGTTAATGTTTCTAATGCATATCCTCCTCCAATGTTTAAAACTTCTAATGAATCAGGTAATTTAACTCCTGGTAAGAATCTTATACTACTTTCACCATAATCAAGAATTTTTAATTTTTCCCATCTTGAAATATCATCTTGAATTTCTTGACCTAATTTAGATAATTCATTTCTTTCTGTTAAATAAACAGTATCCATATCATATTTATTAATAACTGAGCAATGTAAAACTTTGTCTCCTGCAACTTTTGCTAATGTATCAAGAAATTTTTTATACTGATTAATTTCAACATCTACATAATCTTTCCATTTCTTACCAGGAGCAAAATGTATATGATAAGCAATATCTCCTATTTCTTGAAATTTCTTAGGATTTTCTTCCATAAATTTAATAAATCTTGTTAAATTACTTTCAAATTCATCATTATATTCAATACAAATATTTAAATGATCAAATTTTATTTTTGAAATATATTCATCCGAAACAAATCGATTAATTTCGTTCAATTCTAAAACTGTAACGAAATTATTTGGCTCTTCTCGAAGTTCTTTAAGTTGCATGATTATATGATAATATCTTGGATTATCATGAAGTAAAACTAATCTTTGTTCTTTTCTTGTTGGTATTATCTCTTTCGGTTGGTTTATTTTGGGCTTTTGAGTATGAGCCAGTATCGGTATTTTCTTTTCTATATTATTGATTATGTTATTCCCATTAGTAGTCGATGAATTATGTATATTTTCTTTGATTTCTGTCTTTGGAATAGTATTTGAAGATATTGAGTTTCCATTATTTGCAATTTTTGGAGTTTCTATTGATGCAGTTGCAGTGAATTCTGAAATTGATGAATCCTTTCTATTTTCAGTTGTATTTAGTGATATGTTTTCTTCTTGCTTAATTGACTGTAGAGGAGAAGTTGGATGTATATCTATTCTAGTCTTCTTATTTGGTGGTTCATCATCTTGTTGTGGTTCTGTAGATGGTCTTTTATCCGAATCATTTATATGTTGGGGAAGAGAAACCTCTCTTTTCAAATCCAACATGTTGGATTCTGTTATTTGGATATCTGAAGGTTCTTCAGTTCCAATCTCCATTGTTATTTACTGTATAATGAAAGTTGTAAACAAATGAAATAATAAATTTTGAAATTTTTTTTGTTTTGTGTCTGCGCTATAATAAAAATAAAAAATGAATTAAAATTTAATGAATATATTTTTTTATAATACAATTATATAATCTTTAAAATTAGAGATAAATTATTATGTCTTTTCTTGACTTGATTTAAAGCAACTGGTTAAAACTGCAACTGGAGAGACAGTTAAGCCTATAGGATCCATATTATCTGAATCAGTATTTTGAGTTAAAAAATCTCTTGCTTTTATATATCCTCTTAGTATAAGTAAACTAAATGCACATACTAAGAAGGAAACACCAGCAAATATTGAGCAATTAAAATATTGAGTTGGATCAACATATCCACCTTCACCTTTTCTAAGTTTTATTCCTATTACTGGCGACCATAAACCTGCAAACCCCATAATCATCCAAATCATACTAAAAGTAACATTCATTTTTTTAAATCCAAATGTTCTAGCAACTGCTGGAGCTAACATTCCATAAATTGATCCCATTAAAGAACCTTCTATAAGTGCAAATGCAATGACTGTTCCAAGAGACCTGGCTGGTATCCACATGGCCAAACAAAGTATACCACAAATAGTATATGCTATTGAAGCAACGGTAACACCACCAAATCTATCAGCTAATAATCCAATGGCTGGACGACCAATTGCTGAACCTAACTGAACCATTGCAGATACTATAGAACCTTGATATTCCGTATACCCAAGTGAAGTTGTGAATTGAGCTAAGGTATATAATAAAACAACATATCCAAACATGGTGGTAATCACAAAGAATGCAAAGATCCAAAATCCTGCTGTTTGTACTATATCTTTATCAAAAACTGTAAATTGAATGTTATGCTTTTTGTCTCTAGTTCTGACAAGTGCAACGGCAATCCATACTAAAATAAAACCTATAATACTTTGAACTCTTAAAGCCCAAAAGACACTCTTACTTTCCACAATATGCTGCATACCCAAGTTGAAACAGATACCACCAACACCTGATCCCGCAGTGGCAAGTCCCCCGGCTAGTACTCTCTTCTTTTTGAAGTATTGGGGTAACAAAGTAGTTCCGGGAATTGATACTAGTGCTAATCCAAAACTTTGCATCAAACCTTGAGTTAAATATAATTGCCATTTTTTTCTGGAGAAACTTGCAAGCATCAAAGCCGTGAATTGAAGAACATTTCCTATTGAGATGGTGACTCTAGTACCTATTTTCCCCATCATATAATTGATAAGTGGACTGCAAGACAAACCAACTCCAAATGCAATACCACCAATAAAACTATAATCCATTTTTGAAGCTCCGGCAAAGGTATCATTGTTTAAAAAATAAGAAAAATATATAGCAAACCCTGAATTTTGTCCCCAACTTGCAAAATTTAACAAGAATCCAGCAAAACATATTACCCAAGCATATCCACGATCATATAGAAGATCATCTGGTATTTGCTTCTCAACATCATTCACCGAATCATCTTGAGATTCATTCCTCTCTTTCGCCATTTCGGTGCCATATTCTAATTCTTTTCCTTCTTTGCCTTTTTCTGCGAATGTTGGATCATTGCTAAAGTTGGCGGTTGGTTGCTTCAACTCATTTGACACCGGTATTCTATTTGACATCTCCGATTCTTGGCTGAGTTCTAAAGATAGATATGATCAACCCTTTCTATGTTCCTCCTTGATTGAAAATGATTATTAAACTATCAACCTTATATATCTTGATTGATTAGTGTCAAATCACTGAGATGCATTGCTTGAATAACAAATTTGAATATTAAATTAAAAAGCAAAATATATAAAAAAAAAAAACTTCTCGTCCTTTTCTTTTCTTTTTTTTTCTTGTTAGATTGCGTTTTTTCGGAAAGGCGCATCCACATTCCGTTTCCGATTTGCAGTAACAGGGTTACATATCTTACGGTCATAGGACTTATATGATTTCAAAGTTTAACTGAAATGACTAATATGGAAGAGAACCTTAGAATAGAAACTAAGGTATAATCCAAGGAGATCTCATTCTGATCCTTAGGATTGTACCTTTCGTTTAACGTTAAGTTTCTAAATGTCAATTTGGTTCCAGATCAAATAAAATAATAACCGATAAGACTAATTCCTTTGGTGAAGAATAATGATCAGAATTTTAAGTATTGGATAAGTTTCCTTGACTTTTGGTCATTGGATTATGAGTCTTAAATTCTTTTACGCCTTGCAATACTTGATTTTAATGACAATTATTTTCCAAATTGATAAGAATAGAGCTAGATTAATTTCAATAACAAATTTCTATTGTAAACCCTTTATAATTGAAAGAATACAACCCTGCTAGTTTCTATCTTCAACCCTATTAGGTAAATTCTGATATACGGAAATAAAAAAAATAAATGATTTAAATTTTGGGGCAAGCTGGGAATTGAACCCAGGACCTCCCGCACCCTAAGCGAGAATCATACTACTAGACCACATGCCCTCAATTTTTTCAAAAATTGAAAAAAATTGATCCATGTCTCTGGCGAATGATCCATATGCAGGAGTGTCAATGATTTTGATCTAGATTCAATTATTAAGACCTTTTTTTATAGCAATATATAATAATATGAAATTTGGTATCTAATTCTCAGTACTATATATAAAACTCGCTAATGGTGATATGATTGATATATTTAATTATTTATACCTAGAAAATAATAGAATTAAAAGAAAAAAGTAAATATAGATTGATTTATAGATTTATTTTTGATATGATTAAATGCAGGAAATTTACGAAATAAATTTACACCAAACAGAAAAAAAGTGTAAAGATTAAAAAGTAATGTAGTGTAATTATACTTCATCATTAATACTATCAACTAAAATCATTATCTTCATTATCATAATCATAATCATCATCACCCTCGTTTGATTATAATTAATAAGATATTCTAGTATTATAATCAATATCCTTTTGTATCATACATTTGTTTTGATTTCATAAACTTGTCGTCTCCTTAATCTCTCCCTCAATTATTTTCCTTTCATCTGCTGTTGTTTTGATGAACTAATACAAATGCACTTGCCGCTTTACCCCTAAATTCAATTCACATCAAATCAGATCAATTTAGATCCATCATATCAAATCAAATTTGATTATCATATTCATTTAATTCATACCCCTCACTTCATCGTAATATTAAACAATTCTTCATTATGGATTTAAGAGTTGGCAAAAAATATCGTATTGGCCGTAAAATTGGTTCTGGTTCATTTGGTGATATTTATTTAGGTACTAATATTATAAGTGGAGAAGAAGTAGCCATTAAATTAGAAAATATTAAAGCAAAACATCCTCAATTAGAATATGAAGCTAAAGTTTATAAAGCTTTAAGTGGTGGAGTTGGAATAGCATTTGTAAGATGGTATGGGACTGAATGTGATTATAACGCCATGGTAATGGATTTATTAGGTCCTTCATTAGAAGAATTATTTAATTATTGTAATAGAAAATTTAGTTATAAAACTGTTTTATTATTAGCTGATCAATTAATTTGTCGAATTGAATATATTCATGCAAGATGTTTTATACATCGTGATATTAAACCAGATAATTTTGTTATGGGTATTGGTAGAAGAGGTTCACAAGTTAATGTTATTGATTTTGGATTAGCAAAAAAATATAGAGATCCAAGAACTCATTTACATATTCCTTATCGTGAAAATAAAAATTTAACTGGTACAGCAAGATATGCTAGTGTTAATACCCATTTAGGTATTGAACAACTGAGAAGAGATGATTTAGAAAGTTTAGGTTATGTTTTAATTTATTTTTGTCGTGGTTCATTACCCTGGCAAGGTTTAAAAGCTGCAACAAAGAGACAAAAATATGATAGAATTATGGAAAAAAAAATGACAACTCCAAATAATGTTTTAACAAAAGGTTTACCAAATGAATTTTTAGAGTATATGAATTATATTAAAAGTTTAAGATTTGATGATAAACCTGATTATCCTTATTTAAGAAAATTATTCAGAGATTTATTTAAGCGTGAAAATTATCGTTATGATTATGTTTTTGATTGGACATTATATAAATTTCAACAAGAAAAACAAAGACAACAAGGTAAAGTTGATAATGGAGAAACAAGTAATAATAATAATGATCAACAAGTTCAACTAAAACAACAAATTCAAGTTCAACCCCAACAATCAAACCCTCTTCAACAGTCACAACAAGTACCAGCAGATCTTCAAATTTATCAAAGACTTGCCCAACTGCAACAACAAGATCTTCAAGAAGCAGGATATGTCTCAAATCAATATCAAACTTATCAACCTGGTTTAACTCGTAATTTAGTGGATAAGTCTAAATTACAGCAAGCCGTAGTTCAACAACCACAGCAAACCCAAGGAAGTAATCCTACATGGCTTTAGGTTATCATTTTTCAATTCTCTAATTTTCCTTTTGATTGTCATATCGTTTAAATATAAATATAAATATAATATAAGTATACACCATTTAATAATAATAATAATAATAATAGCACCAAAAAGAGGTGGAAAGTTAGTAATGCCTTAAAGGATTTGTAGAAATTGAGTGTTGCAAAGCAAAAAAAAAATTTTTGCGAACAATTAATCTAAATAAATATATACTTTGTAAATAAGTCATGTCACGACTATGGACAGCGTCGACATTTAAATGGGGCATAAGATGCTTGCATAGGTCTATACCACTTTCATCAGAAGTTAAATTAAATGATATACTAATTGATAGAACCAGAAACATTGGTATCATAGCTCATATTGATGCTGGTAAAACAACCACTACTGAACGAATGTTATATTATAGTGGAAAAATAAAACGAATGGGTAATGTCGATGAAGGAGACACTGTTACTGATTATTTGCCTGCTGAAAGACTAAGGGGAATCACGATTCAACTGGCAGCTATTACTATTCCGTGGAACAATCATAAAATCAATATCATTGATACACCTGGTCACGCTGATTTCACTTTCGAAGTAATTAGATCATTAAGAGTACTCGATGGAGCTGTCACGATTTTAGATGGGGTAGCCGGTGTAGAGGCACAAACTGAAAAGGTTTGGAAACAAGCAACTGCTCTTGGAATTCCTAAAATTGCATTTGTAAATAAAATGGATAGACCAGGAGCAGGTTTTAGTAGAACTGTCAGAGAAATAATTGGAAAATTAAGAACCAGAGTGGTTGTGTGTAACATGCCATATTTTGAAATATCAAAGGATAATGAACCCTTATTTTTAGGTGTGGTTGATATTTTAAATCAAAAATTATTAAAATGGAATCCAGATATAGATAATTTGGGCAATAATATTGAAGTAATTGATATTTCAGATGAAGATGAAAAGTATCAAGAAATACACGAAATGGTTGTTAAAGGTCGAGAATCTATGGTAGAAATATTAGGAGAATTTGATGATAATGTTATAGATTCTTTCTTGGAATGTGATGAAGACTACAACAAAATCCCAACTTCGGTTTTGAATAATGCCATACGAAAAGCAACTATAAGTGGTCAAATAACTCCGGTATTTTGTGGAGCTTCTTTCAGAAATGTAGGTGTTCAACCATTAATGGATGGTATTATCAATTATTTGCCATCTCCTTTAGAAAGTAATATTCCAGAAATCAACTGGTCAACATCAGAAGAGAGAAAACATGGTAAAAGAAATGTTAAAGAAAATGTATCTTTAAAAAAGGATAAAAAAATTGGTCTTATTATCAATGACAAGCCGCAGACGGCGGTTGCTCTTGCTTTCAAAGTTATTACGCATCCTACTAGAGGAGTAATGACTTTCTTCAGGGTGTATAGTGGTAAGCTATTTTCAAATTCTTCAGTCATCAATACAAGAACAGGCAAGAAATTGCAAGTTAGAAGGTTACTATTGATGCATGGAGATGAACCCGAAGAAGTCAAATATATTGGATCAGGAAATATAGGAGTATTAACTGGCCACGAAGATGAAATTCAGACTGGAGATACTTTGGTTTCAGATGGACCTGGCAAGAAAGCAGTTAGTGAGTCAGTATCACATTTGAAGCTTTTGCCTATTGAAGTACCACCACCTCTTTTCAATTCTGGAATAGAGCCAATTACAGCTGGTGACGAAGCTCATATGAAAGAGTGTATTAAAGTGTTGATCAGAGAAGACCCATCAATTAAGGTGCATATTGACGAGGAGCTAGGTCAAACTATTATTGGAGGAATGGGTGAATTGCATCTTGACATAGTAAGGGATAGGTTATTGAATGATATGAAAGCAAGGGCCAGATTAAGAGATGTTGCAGTTTCATATAAGGAAGGTTTGATTGTAAATCCATCTTCCTCAACTTCATTCAGCAATCCACAAGGAGATGTATCTATAGAAATTGAAATGAATTGCTTTGAAGGAAATGCCAATGAGACAATGTACGCCCAAGAAGAGGGTTCTTTAGTATCAGAGGAGCACAACAGTATTGTAATCTTGGAACCAAGTGCTATTCCAGACGAAGCAGTATCTGCTATTAAATTAAGAAGATGGAAATCTACATATTCACTTGAAGACATAAACGAAGGTATAATTCAGAGTTGCTTAGCTGGATTTCAAATCGGTGGTCCACTTTTCGGATTATCATTGAACTCTACAGTAGTAAGAGTGAAAAAATGGAATTTCCCGGTAAGCGAAAGTACAGCAGCTCTTACTTCTTTATTAGATGTTACTAGAAGAGCTATAAGCATTTATATTGATGAAAATAAAGAATCGTTTGGAGTGTTGGAACCATATATGGAAACCAAAGTGTACGTAAATGCAGAAGATTTAGGTGAAGTATCTCATGACTTAACTCAAAGATGTAAGGCTAACATAATATCCATAGAAGACGAATCAAATCAAAATGCCGATCTTGCTTTTACCAATGAGACAGCTCAAGAGGTATATCTTCCTCCAGACTATACTTTACATAACTACACGTCGTCCTACGAATTGAAATATCAAAAAATCATCGTAGCAGAGACTCCCTTGAGAGAGATGATAGGCTATTTATCGAAATTAAGATCTATGACTCAAGGAAGAGCTACATTTGACATGTCATATCTAGGAATGAGAAGAACCTCTAAGGCTAGACTCGAGTCAATATCGAAAGAATTTTCATTTATGTAATTAGATCTTGTAAGTATAACATTAAAATTGTATATAAAAAAAATTAATTTTGTAAATTTTATTATTCTTGCCATTGTATAGATATTGATTAAGTTTCACTAAGAAGTCATGACATGCTAAATAAAATGATTTAATTGTATAATATAACATAAACAAATTTTATTCTAAACCTTTAATTTCAAAAGTGCGGCGTGGATGTTGTCCATTTTTTAAAATAAAGCAAAAAAAATTGGAATAAACAAATTCTGTTTCATTCATAACAGATAAAGTAAATTATTAGTACATATTCAATCAACCATGACAACGGTGCCTGACAATCGTAATCCACTTGATCTCGATAGGGAAAGGGTAACTTGTCTTTTGTTAATTAATACGCACCTTATGAAGAAGGCAATAAATATTTACAATAATATGTTGTGCAATCCTCAAGCAATGCAACTGATGCCAAATGAAGCCAAACAGACTGTTATTGATTCATATCAGAATTGTATAAGAAGGCTACACTGTAACTTGACAGTCCTAAATTACATCCATGAAAAGTATCATAACGATCCAAGTCAGCAATCATCCCAAACTAAAGCATCTTTTCCAATCATTTTATCACCCCCCACTGACATGCCAGAATTATCACACCTTTATAACAAACTTCAAGAATTGTATCCAGAAGCAATACAGTATATTAAATTAAAGCTTCAACAAATGAAGAAGCAGCATTATCAGCAGCAACAGCAACAGCCACCTCAGCCTCAAGTTCAATCTCAACCTCAAGTTCAACCTCAAGTTCAACCTCAAGTTCAAGTTCAAGTTCAACCTCAACCTCAACCCCAACCCCAACCCCAAGCACAACCACAGCCTCAAGTTCAAGTTCAACCTCAACCTCCACAACAGGCTATCCAACATAGACAAATCCCTCAACAGCAAGTCAGCAGTAGCCATAATCCCGTAATGGCAAAGAATTCTCCAATGCTAGGAACTCCAAATTCGAATGGCTTAAATACACCTTCTCAACAAGACTTTCTTCAACAACAGTTTTCTGGATTCAATACTCAATCAAACCCTAATTTCTCGGGGGTGGTACAGAACACTCAGCAGCAGCCTCAACAAGTTCAAGCAATCTCTCCTCAACAAATCTTACAACAAATGAATTTAGGGCAGAGCAGCGGTCCTGCTACTAATGGAATTGACTTCCTTTAATTGAGCTTTATATTTGTATATATATTTATATCTAATTACACGCAATGTAAATTAATTTGTTTCGTCCATTACATCTTGAAATTCATGATTAATTAAATCACCATATCCAGAAGCGTTGCCGTAAATATTGCTTTGCGAGCTGTAAATTTGATTCAAACCATAGCTGTTAATTCCCTTCTCATTAATAGGAACATGTGATGGATTTCTATGAAGTTCAGACCCATCCCTATCTTCTGGTGCGAAAACGCTTGAAGATGGAGGATCTGCTCCTGAAACATTAAGCCAACCAGCATCATGCGTGATTTCATTCCAAAGTTGCTGTTCTTCGTCAAGGTAAGTCAAACCCTCAATACCAGCCAAGTCCGAATTATATATAACATCCGTGGATGAAGCATTAGTTGGGACAGAAAAGCTGAAATTGAATGATTCATTGCTTAAATTTGAAGTGGTTTGTGAATCAGGTTCTGCTGGGAATTCTAACTCTGTAACAGGATCAACAAATTCTACAGCACTCTTTAATTCATTATCTAGTTGATTTAATTGACCGTCATTGATTTTTGAATCTGAGATTTTGTTTACTTCTTCGATCTGTGGCAAGCTGTCAGTTGAAGCAGTAAACTCCTTGTGTTCATCATCATGCTTCGTTACCAAGTCAGACATGACTCCATTGAAATCTAGAACTTTTATTAATTTTAAAAGTTGAGCTCTTCTTAATGCAGCAGGGTAATTTCCTAATTTTTTCATTTTTGTAAATATTGTTAAAGCGTGATCTAAGTGTTCTTTGGTTGCTTCATGAACTCCAAACGAAGCATTAAACAAAATAAGTGTCGAAGCAGAAGTAAACAAGTATTCTCTATCCATCCAACCAAACAATGCCACCATATTTTCCGGTAGTAACGCCCAGATAGACTTTATAGTATTTATTGAAGCCTGGAATGAAGCATTTAACAAAAACAATACATTTTTCGAATATTTGGATAAATCAACATACTTATTTACCGAGTTTTGTACTTGTAACTCCTTTAATTTCTTTGTGGAAAAGTGGAACAACAATGGACGCACTGCCAAATTCATACCTTGGAAATATTCTGTCATCAAATTAACTATTAATCTTGTTATCCTTACATTCTCAGCAGAAAAGTCTACTTTCAAAAACTCTGGTAGGGAGTTTTTCCAATTCATTAGTTTGTGAACCAAGTCAGATACCACTGGCAAGATGTTTATCGTTGGTTGTTTAGTATACAATGACGACAATATTATAGCATTAATTTGTGTTATAGTTACACAATTATTAATGTAATCTGCTGGAGGAAATATGTAATAACCTTTCACATCGTCTCCGTCTTTACTAGGCTCAATCACAAAATCAATTGGCAACTCTGTTGAAACACTATCATCAGCAAAACTAAGAGGTAAGCCCGCCTTAGACGATAGCATTCTTTCATACATATATACTGTCCACCAAATCCTTCTTCTATGTTCTAATTCAAATCGATTCAAATTTTCTTTATCAGCATCAACGTGCCATCCTAAAATTAGAGTAGATCTTAGCGCCAATCCAAAATAGAAATATGAAGCGATGGTGCAATCAGCAACCTGTAAATAGAATGCATACAATAACATTACTTCTATACCTCCGTCTTTGGTAATATTATCAATGGCTCCCGAAGCGAATAAACCTGTAAATAATTCAGATGCTTGATAGAAAAATCCTGATCCAGGGAGAGTATCCTTCTCTTTCTTTTCTTTGGTTTTATTCTTCTTCGTTTCATTTTTAATCTTCTCTAGTACTCTCAGTTTGGTAACATGTGAATTTGATTCTGTTCCTAAATACATTTCACCTATAGCAAATATTAATAAAATCTTACAGAACCAGATAGTCTCTAAGATAGTATCATCGTCAGCATCTTTCTTGATAGAATTATTTTCTTCTTCAATCGGTACCTTTTTTGTGGCAATGTTTCTTTTTAAAATTCTTTTGTTTTCAGTAGCTCTGCCGGAATATAAATTTATTAGGAATTGTTTAACTAATCCTTCATTAAAGAAATAAAAACATCCATCATTATAATTTATAAAGGTGTCCACCAATAGCATAGCGTATGAATATGAAGGAAGTGTAAAATTGATGGATAATCCCGGTCTAGTATTCGTTTTAGCAAGTGTAATCTTGTAGGCGTTTCCCTCTTTTTCCAAGATTTCTGTCTCTCGCTTGTGCTTGCTAACTATATGGTCTGATTTCGGTGATCCAGATATACCACTTTGAGGTGATGGCGATGGGGAGGACACTGTTGATGAGCTTGTTAGTAATGTAGATGATACAAATGAGGGAACCATATTCTGAATTTCTAGTCCAAATAAAGTCATTGAAGATGAGCCAACGTATACTTTTTCACCAGTTCTTGATTGAATCAATCTTCCATGTTTATCTAAAGACGGTTGGATTACTTCATTTCCAAAGTTAATTTGTTGCTGTTGGGTCTTAGTTGTGGCATTGTTATTAAATAAGGGTGTGTTTGAACGGACATTGTTAACAAAGGAGTTGTGCTGGATTGCATTATTCTTTATTCGTTTGCTTTCTTCTTCTTTAAGACTATTTCTTAGTATTGCATTATCTTTTTTTAATCTTGCTATGTCATCATGTAATTTAGATAAATACTTCATAGAAACCACAATCTTTTTATCAGCCTCCACATATTCACACTTTGTTTTTGCTAATTGACATTTTTTACATGGATCACCACCAGGACATCTGATATGACGAGCTCGGCATCTTATACATGCTAGATTTGTTCTCTTCTGTTTTGGTGCTGATGCAGCCGGCAGAACAGAGTTTCTATTAATTCCTTGATTTATACTTTCAAGTGAAGGATCAGCTTCTACGTCTACTGCTGAAGTATCATCCTCTTTCTTTATATAATCGTCAGTAAACTCAGCTGAAGTCGTACCCTCAACGTGACTCATTTAACGTATTGATATTCAATTGTCTGTACTAATTATCATTAATTAGAAGCTTTAAAAAAAATCGGACTCATTAAAAAAAAGTGGTTTTCCTGTACGCAATGATTTATAAATAAAGGATTACAAAAGGGAGATATTGAATTATAAATCATTTCAATGATATGGTTTAATATATTAGAATGATAGATTTAAATGAGTTACCCGATGAGATTTTGCTACAGGTATTTGAATTATTAACTCCGAGTATAGTTTATGAAAAATTTATTAATAATTACTCCTGGTTACAATTGTCAAATTTGCAGACTTACGCTCTACACTTCATTTTAAATAAAAGATTGATTATTTCAAGTAAACAACCAAGGAAGAAAGGGTATGATCCCGCAGATTTCATTTATTCAAAACGAGATTTAGAAGATTCTTTTATAGTCGTGGGGTTTCAGAATGGAATTGGGATTTTACGGCAATTGATGATATATAATATCCAAATGAATACTTCATTTTTACCAATTGAGGTGGGTCTTTTATGTTCATTTACAGACAAGGCTGCTGAAGCTCTTATTAAATTCCTTGAAATTCTATCATTTGATAAGTACTATAATGAATCAATTAAAAGAATCAATTTACAATTGATTTATAATGGAGCTCAATTTATTTCCCAGAAAGCTAGAGTTATTCAATTACTTGAAGGGTTAGGAGGTAAAGTCAATAAACTATTTATACAAAGCAATCAAACTCAAAATATCCCTCATCAAAATTGGCATTTATGGAATTTGTCTTCTTCAACAAATTTAACTAATTTATATTTGAGAAAAAATGGACTTCGGGACATTGATTCTAAGCATTTATTTAGATCAATACCAAAAACCTTGACACTTTTGGATTTAACTGCAAATAATATAACCACGATGAAGGATCTAGTATTACCAATTACTTTGAAAAAATTTATTATAAGAGCAAACAAGTTGAAGAGTTTGGCAGGACCAAACTATTCTGAGGTATATTTAGATACATTAGATGCATCTATTAATTCTATTTATGAATTAGAAAATACCTTATCATTCCCAAGATCGCTCAGAAACCTTAAAATAACGTACAATGCTATACTGAATATTACTCAAAGACAAATACCTAAAAATATTGAAGTATTAGGATTATCAAATAATCTTATTAAAGAATTACAGGTCATATTGCCTTGTACCTTGAAGCAATTATATTTGGACGGTAATTCATTAAACTCGCTACCATCAGATTTATTTTTGCAATGTAACAAATTAGAAATATTAGATATATCCAATAATAATATTGATGATCTTGACGATCTTGGAGATTTACCATTGTCATTACGAGAGCTTACGTTAGATAATAATGAAATTGATTATTTTGAATTAACTAATGCATTTACCTCAAATTTAACAAAGTTATCTATGAGTTCAACAGGATTGGTCGCTTTAATAGATATAAAAATGCCTACTACTTTAAAGCAATTGAATTTATCTAGAAATGAAATTAGTGATATCAAAAATGTTAATTTTGGAAATGAATTGGTGGAATTGAATCTAAGCCGAAATAGGTTAACAAAGTTTGGTCTTAATCAATGTTATTTTCCAAATTCTTTAGAATGGCTAGATATTAGTCATAATCCCTTCTATGGTTTGAGGTATATAGCATTCCCTGAATCATTAACATATTTATCATTAAATGGTATATCTTTAGGTGTTATAGACGATGAACTACTTGGTAAGTTGCCAACAACGTTGCAGCATTTGGAGATGAATGCAACATGCTGGGATATAAACCAAAATTTCCAGAATGAAACGATATTAAGTGTACACTTTGATTACTATTTACCTAATTTAAGATCATTGTACTTAGAGAGTAATCACATAATCCTGGTGGATCAAGTATCATACCCTGAAACTCTTCAGATCTTGTCGTATGAAGGCAATAAGTTGAAGAACTTCCCATTTAATACATTGCATACTGCAGTTTACGATCTACGATTAGCGAATAATGAACACGAAAACTAAAACTTTTTTTTTAAATAGAAGTTATATATATAGGATGTCTTATAGAAATGAATATCTTTAATTAGATAAGTTTTGTAAACCTTGGCCAATAAAATTTCCAGGTGGATTATATGAACAAATGATATATTTACCCCAGTTATTACTAGAGCAATCCTTGTAGGCACATCCTAGTTGTGTAGTAGATTTCCAGATGACTTGAGTGAAATGATCAAAGACATTAGCAGTTGAATAATCGTAGCCGTTACCTTCATCATACCAAGCTGTGAATGCAGCATCAGCAGTCGTATAACCAACAGCTAAGTTTTCACCATATGGACCACCAGAATGAACTAAATTACCAGAACAGTCGTATTTATTGGCATATCCTTGTGCATAATTGTAAAGAGTTTGATCCCAAGTCAAAGCTGAGGCACCATGAAGAGCTCTTTTTTGATTATGATCATTCAAAATGTCTTGAGAAAATGAAAGGTCTTGAACATTACCAAAATTACCTGAACTACTAGCTGAAGTGGTTGGTGGAGTAGCAGTAGTTGTGGTTGGTGGAGGAGGTGGGGCAACAGCAATAGTAGGGGTTGAAGGTTGGGTGGTGGCAATAGTTACCAAGGTAGTTGGTTGATGAGTTTGTGGAGTGACTGGGGAGTTAGCAACTACTTCTTCGTCATTTTGCTGTTCAGTAGTTGGACTTGAACTTGATGTAGCTTGCGCTTCATCGTATATTATTTCCGTTATATATGATACTCCTTGATTTATAGTGGTTGGGAATACTATTTCTTCACCTTCATAAACTGTGACATAGTGAAGCTGTGTGACATAAACAATGTTAGCTAAAGTCAACGACGATAAGCAAAGAAATGAGATAAAACTCGAATATTTCATATTGATTTATATGTTAAAGGAATGGTCTGAGTTTTATGACTTTTGATATTTTTTTAAGAAAGATAGAAACTTTCAAAACTGGAAATTGAAAGATATTTAAATGAATGTAATATTACAAACTCAAAATAACCGTGTAGATGAGGCAACTTAAAGAGAAACGAAAATAATCTTGGAATTTCAATCATTATTATTATTATTATTATTATATATATATAATGGTTTTGACCAAGAATCTTTTTAGTAAGTATTTTTTTCTTTTTTGCAATCGTGTAAAATATTTTTTAACGCGTCTGTTTACTTTCTTCGAAAAAAGGGGTGATAATTTAAATCTTTGAATTCCAAATTAAGACAATGCAACTATACAACTTTTCATTTCTATTATTGTGGTGTTTATAAAAATATCTCTTTCGTGCATCGAAACGCATATGGATACATGTTCCAAACTTCGTTACGAAATAATAAACGATATATTTACTTTTACAGGAGATTATTCTTAGTTAGGCAAAATTCAAAACTTTTCTTAAAAATCTTGATCTAAATTATATACAGTAAATTCTATTTAATAATCACCCAAATCAGGATAAATGATTTCAAAAATATTCAGATCATTATCCTTTCTAGAAGCATTTTCAACAAATTCAGACCAATTATATAAATATTTAATACCACATTGAGACATCAATTCTAAATCTCCAACAACACATAATTGCCTTTTAGGTCGAGTCATTGCAACATTTAATCTTCTTTTATCTCTTAAAAATCCAACTTCCTTTATATCATTCGATCTCACCAAAGAAATAATTATGACTTCTTTCTCTCTACCTTGAAATCCATCAACAGTCGAAATTTCAATGGATCCATATTCAAATCTAGAATCTTTATCTTTTTCCTTTTGAAAGCTTTTCTTAATTAAACTCACTTGAGCATTATAAGGTGATATAATTCCAATATGATGAGGCGAGACTCCACTTTCTAATAATTTTTTAACATGTTGCATAACAACCAACATTTCCATTTCATTATATTTGGAACCTGAACTTTCTCCAATAGTATTATTATTATTATCATCATCACTAGCCTTTTCAGGAAAATCACCACCTTGTGTATCATACCATAAACAAACTGATTTTGTTTCGTCGTTTTTTTGAACGCCTTTAAAATCCTGCAAGGATATATCTGAAACCGACGAATGGGCTTTTAATTTACCCTCATATAACTCATTCGATGGGAATCTCATAATTAATGTATTCATTCTATACTGAGTGTCTAATAATTTCTTGAATAAATTCCCATCAAGCTTCTTTACTAATCTATCAAATAAAGTGAATTCTAAATTAGCTAATTTATCTAAGGATAGATGATTCTCTAACAAACTTTCAATTTCATCTTTTGATTTAACGGTTGGAGGTAATTGTAAATTATCACCTGCTATAACCAATCTCTTAAATCCCAAGTGATGGATTAATGGAATCCAACATTGAGGCTCTAAAGATTGTGATACTTCATCAATTATAACTGTGTCAAAAAATGGATTCTCAGGACCAAATGAAAGAGAGTCATCTTTATATAATGATGATAATTCATAAGATCCAGCTCCATGTAATGTACTTAAAATGACATCAGCATTAACCAAAAGATCTTGAACTATTTTCTTTTCACGAACTCTTAATTCTTTCTTAAACGATTTTAAATCTCCATAAAGAACTCTTCTTTCTGAATATCTTTTACATTTTTTAATTTTCTTTAAAGTATCATCAATATCTTTAGCAATATCCTGAAGAATTTCTTTATTATTATTTCCTCCTTCGTAATTACTTTTAGAAAGAATATCCAAAGAATGTCTTAAATTTGTTTCTAATAATCTAGCAGGATGTCCCAATCTAATTAATTTATCTGGAGTTTTAGCATGATCTGAGCCATTAAATTGGATTGATAGCCTTTCTAATATTGTATCGACAGAAATATTTGATGGTCCACATACTAGGACTCTTTCACCTTTTTTAAAAGTTAATTGTTTAATGATTTCTAATATAACACTTGTTTTACCAGTACCTGGTGGTCCATGAATTATTGATATTGGAGATTCATCAATGGCGAATCTTATAGCTGCTTTTTGAGAATCATTAAGTCCTGGATTAAAGAAATCATTAATTTTTGAACTTGTTGGATTTATAACATATTTCGATTCTCCTAATAATAATCGAATTAATTGATTCTTTTTATTATCCTCAAGTTCTCCAAGTTTACGCATAGTTGAAATCATTCTTTTATATGTGATTGAATTGGAAAGTTTAACTATCCACATTCTCATGTTATCATTAGAAGTATTGTTATATAATGATAATACTTTTTCATCCGTTGAATCGTCATCCACCGAGATTGTAATTGAAGTAGAATTTTGCCTTATAATAACACCTTCTAAAGACTCGGTTGATTCTTTTTCAGAATCATCCAGTTTTTTCTTTCCTTTAACTTTGACTTGTACTTCTTTAGATTTAATCATTTTATCTAATTTAACAATATCTCCAATTCTCAATGAACCTACTTGAAGATCATCTTTTGGATCATTTTTCAATGCTGGATCAATTATTAATTCTATTAAAGTTTTCCCACCTAATCCTAATTTTATATTATTTATTATTAAATTAATAATTGCTAATCCTGATTGAGCCAATTTTTTTGGTGTATATGAATTTAAATAATTATTTGTAAGTAAAATATCTGATTTTTGTTCAATATTAATTGCATTTATAAATGATTCAACTAAATCTGATTGTACTGAATTCATATTGATTTATTCATGTTCTATAAGTAAGTCAATTGTTAGTATATGAATAAGTTTATAATGAAAGTATCCGTTTTTCAAGTATAGATTATTAAAGGAAAAATCAATACTATGCATCTTGATACTTTAAAAAAGACCAATTGGTAATTTTCTTTTAATTTTAATATTTGATCTAATTGATAAACCATAGCATTGGTGATGAGAATGCTAGGTATGTTAACTAAGATCATATTTGTTTAGACATACCTTTGGTTTCACGAATTTTATGTATTTGAAAGTATTGATTGAAAATTTACAGCAGAAGGTATTTTTTTTTCTCTTTAACTTTTTGGTGGTAAATTACAAAGGATGCAATTTATGCATAAATATTTATATATATATATATATATATACGTATTTACATATATCATTAGTAATATATAAGGGATTATCCCTTTACCCTTTAACAATTGATATAAACTATAAAAGAAATCAATCCAAACAAAACAACACAAAGCAAAAAACACTAAACACTAATCACATTGAATAAATAAAATAAATAATTAGAAATAAATAAGTAATAAATAAAATAACAAGAATTAAAAGAATACATGAGTATTCATCATGACCAAATTAATCTATTGCTTCTTTTGCAAATCATCTAATTCTCTACCAGTTTGCTCTTTTAAAAGTTTACCTGATTGCCTTTCAACATAATCATAAATTAAATTCCTTTGCTTAAAGTATCCTGATAATTTTAATAAAGAAACAGTTGAATCATAACATTTTTCACCAAATGCTAAATAATTACCAAACCATCTACGATAATCAACTGATGAAAAAGTTGATGTATCAAATACTAAACCAGTATTACGATGAATACCGGCTAAAATTATAGAAATTAAAATTAAATCAATTGAATAATGAGCTAATCTACCAATCTAAAGAGTAACTAAGTTAGTACAATGGTTCAATTCAATCATTGACTATTAAATCATACATACACCCATTATATATTGTGGTTATTATTATCTTGTAATAGTTATTAAAGAAAAACAAAGATAAGAAGAAATTAAACCACGTAAAATTGTCTTTAAAAAAAAAAAAAAGCAAAAAAATAAAAACATCACGTGAACAAAAATTTAAAAAATCTTACATAATCTGAAAAGGGGGTGGGGGTGGCAATATGGTCAATTCTTATTGGTTGAAATAGAGATGATATTTATAATCAAATTTAAATATATTTTAAATTTAATATAAATTAATAATAAATTCAATATTTAGATTTAGTGAGAAAATTGATTTAAATAAAAGAAAAAATAAATAAATTTACCGTTAAATTCATTAAATTTTTAGTGAGAGTTTTTTCTTTTTCTCTTTAATTCACAGTGGACAGACACATAATTTATTTTTACTCACAGTGGAAAGAGAAAAAAAAAACTGAACAAATACAAAAATTACAATCTTTTAATTTTCAAATCAAAGATTCTTATTCATATAAATACTTATACTAGATTACTAATAACTAAGTGATATATCATCATTGTTGTTATATATTTGTTAAAGTCCTCATCTTTTTTTGTGTTGTTTTTAGAACAGCTTTAATAATCGATCAAATATCATTGTTCCTACTTACAATCCACAACCCAGATTCTACCCTAACTTCGCGCCAGACCCTAATATATCCATATAGAACATAAAATGATGAAAGTTGAAGTTAGAAGGTGTCGTCGTTGTAAAAGAAAGAGACTTGATGATGAACCTGCTGAAGTCAGACAGTATAAAACATGTGCCAAATGTCGTATCATTGAACGTAATAAAAAGAATCTGAGAAAACCTTTGGCTGAAGAAACTATGTTATATGGTTTAAAGCAATTTAGAGAACAATCATCAAGTGATAATTATTTAGAAGAAGAAGGTTTATTAAAAGATGATTTCTTTAAAAGATTTCATAATAAACCATTTAATTATGAAAGAGAATTACAAGAAGTACTAAATAATCCAAATTATGTTCGTCCAGTTTTAAATAGTAATATTAATGGTGGTGGTCGTCTGAGTTCTCAACTGTTTACTTTTAGACCATCATTTTTTGATCAACCTTCAAGCCAATCATCTTCAATATCTTCAGTACAACCACATAGTCAAACAAGTTCATTAGGCAACAATGGTGGTGCTACAACTCTAAAGTTTCAACAACCTTACCAACAACCAAAATATAATAATAATACTAGCACTAAATTAAATTCTTCTTTACTTCCAAGATCAAGACATCAACAGCAACAGCAACAACATCATCATAATCAACAACAGCAACAACAACAACAAGTTCAACAACAACGTCTTCATCAACAACAAGGAATATTATATGATAGTTTAGAGGAAGATATCTTTCAAGAATTATTTAAATTGGGTAATAAAGATGAACTTTCAAGTAATGTGAAATATAATAAATCAGATATTGATCCATATTTATTTAAGAATGTAATTGGAGATTATCAATTATTTTTATTAGAGATTTTAAAGAGAAGAGAAAAAGGTGATAATATTAATAATTTAGTTTATCTAAAAGAATATAATGATGAATTTTCAAGTAATTTAGGTAAATATGATTCTACATCGAATTCACCAATGTTAACAAATGCTAGGTATTCTGATAAACAGTTAAGAACTCATTTATCTAATAATTTAAAGGCACTTTATATTGAACCAATTATTGCAATTATGGATCTTCCATATCGTCAAGATTCCAATAATATAAATGATTATAGAACTTCAGTATCAATTAAAACTATTCATAATTTTAATTCCAATTCCAATTCTAATTCTAATTCTAATTCTAATTCTAATTCAGGAAAAAATAGTAATAAAAATATTAAACAATCATCAATTTATTTAAGTTATAATCGAAAATATAATTTAGTTATTATAAAGCTTGATCATTTTATATTCAAACCATCAAGTCAACAATATTCTCAAGAATTAAAGGAAAAAGTAAGAGAATTATTTAAAAAATTAGAATATGAAAAATCAAATGATTCAACTTCTGAAGAAATTAATTATAATTCAAATACTGGTCAATTAATTTATGATAAATTAATTGGATTTTTAGATGTTTATCCTGATAATTTAGTTAAAGAAATTAAAAATTTAGAAAAGGATGATTTTATAAGTGATTTTGTTAATTTTGATATAACATTTAAATCTGTTGAAGAAGAAAAGAATGACAGTCATCATAATGAAGAATCAATCGAACATGAAGAGCAAGAAGAGTCTCGAGTGGAAGTTGATGGACAAAGACTAGAAGGAGAAGATGATGATGAAGATGAAGATGAAGATGATGATGAAGATGAAGATCTTGATGGAGTTGAAGATATTAATCATGGAGATGATGATGAATTACTAAGTGACGATGATGACGATGACGATGACGATGACGATGACGATGACGATGACGTTGAAGAAGATGATGATTTAGAAGATGGTTTAGTTGATACGACTAATAATCATAACGGTTCATCACTCAATGGCATACATAATAATAATAATAATCATAATCATAATCCTACTGAACCTTTAAAAAAGGAATCTACAGCAGAAATTTTAGACCCAGTATTTAAACCTGAGTAAATTGTATCAATATATATGTATAAATATAATATATAAAGTAAAAAAAGCACAGTAATAATGTATAATAATATTTAATAAATATTTAAAATATGCCAAGTCATTTAACTCTCCTCACAAAAATTTAAACCGCGTCTATTTTAAGTAACACACTCTTTAAATCAAAAAAGAGAGAAAAGAAAATTTTAGTTTCAAAAAGAAAAAAATTCTCTCCTTTAAATATACTAATTTAAACATTAAAATTTGTTAATATTAAAAACTGATTGAATTGATTGATTAGTGTAACTATATACTTTCATTCGTTTATTTATAACTACTTATTTTATTTGATTGGATTTAATATAATTAATTTATTGCTAAATTTCTTTATAGATTATATGGGTTACCCTTAAATCAACAAGGTTCAAAGACATATTTAACGAGAATATTTTTATATATATATATATATAACATCTACTAATCAATATGAGAATAACTAATAATAGCATATTACCAGTCCTCATTGGTTCCATTGTTCTATTCAATAATATTGTTAATGCCATATGGCTAGATACTAATAATGATACTACTATTATAGAAGTAACAAGATTACTTGCTGAAGGTGTACTTGATTATTACGATGGATTTAAAGAAGGTGGTACTATTGGTATGTTTACTAATCCATATTATTGGTGGGAAGCAGGTGGTGCTTGGGGTTCACTTATTGATTATAGTTATTTCATGGAAAATGAAACAATAGTTCCAATTATTAAAGCTGCTTTGTTATATCAAACTGGTGATGATAATAATTATATACCATTAAATCAATCAACCACGGAAGGTAATGATGATCAAGGATTTTGGGGGATTGCAGTAATGGGTGCAACCGAAAGAAATTTTTCAAATCCTGATAATGATGATCAAGCTTGGTTAACTTTAAGTCAAGCTGTTTTTAATACAATGGCAGCAAGATGGGATGAAGCTGAATGTAATGGTGGTTTAAGATGGCAAATTTTCCAATGGAATTCAGGTTATGATTATAAAAATTCAGTTTCAAATGGTTGTCTTTTCCATATCGGAGCAAGATTAGCAAGATATACAAGTAATGATACTTATGTTGAATGGGCCGAAAAAGTTTGGGATTGGATGTACGGAGTTGGATTTTTAACTGAAGGTGATTGGTGGTTTGTTTATGATGGTGCACAAATTGAAGTTAATTGTACAAATATAACAAAATATCAATGGACTTATAATCAAGGTTTAATGTTAGCAGGTTGTGCTTACCTTTATAATTATACTGAAGATGAAATTTGGCTTAATCGTACATTAAATTTATTAAATGGAGCTCAAGTATTTTTTCAAAATGATATTATGTATGAAGCTGCTTGTCAACCATCAAATAATTGTAATAATGATCAAAGATCTTTTAAAGCTTATTTTTCAAGATTTTTAGGTTTAACTGCTGTTCTTGTACCACAAACTTATGATACAATTAGAACTTGGTTGGTTGCATCCGCTAATGCTGCGGCTAGATCATGTTCAGGTGGTTATGATGGTCATACATGTGGTTTAAATTGGTTTAATACAACTTGGGATGGTTATTATGGACTTGGTGAACAAATGTCAGCTTTAGAAGTTATACAAAATTTAAGAGTTGGTGAATTCCCAGGTCCATATACTGCTCATGCTGGTGGTTCATCAGTTGGTAATCCTGCTGCTGGTTATGGTGCAATTCAAACTAATGCATCCCCATTGAAATTAGATGCGGCTGATAAAGCGGGTGCGGGAATTATTACAGCAGTTATTGGTGTATCATTAGTAGCATCTGGCTTATGGTTAATCATTTAAAAGAAGCATAGACTCAAAAAAGAAAAAGCATTCAAAAAAGCATTGCCTTAGCTTTGTATAACATTTATATAAAGTTTGTACATTAGTAAATGAAATAAATATTTTCAAATTGTTTTAATTGAGCAATTGTAAATTAATAATTAATTTGCAAACAATAGTTTAATGAAATTACATGACTCATTGATTTCTTTTTCGATTGCGATTATGATTATATTATTTATTTAATCAAATATGCATTCTATATGATATCAGATTTATTTTTTAACACAGTTTTTTTTGCTGTTCTTCTTTTCTCTTTTTTTTTCACAACCAAAAAATAATTTCCCCACATATCTAAAAACAATTACAATAGCAATTTCACATTTGACTGTGAATTTATTATACTATATAACTATCAAAAATTTCAAAATATAACTTACACTCTTATCAAAGTGAAATGTAGACTCAACTAAGTAACAATGAAGACTCTTAATTTAATAGTATTTGTGTTGTTAGCGTTATTTACATTCGTATCTAGTGATACTAATGTCCCTAATGGGTTATCAAATTGGTCAATTGAAGACTTAAAGGAGTTTTTAAAAGATAGAAATATTGAAATTCCTCTTACTGGATCCATTGAAGAAGAAGAAGATGATGATGATGATAATGAAACATATAATTATGGGGGCTTATCTCAATTAAAAGAATTGGCTGATGAACAATTTGTTTCTTTGAGACAACTTATTTATGGTAAAGAATCTCATGAAAATATTAGGAAAGGTCAACAAATCTTGGAATATGTTAATCCTGAGACTTTGGTAGATAATATTAAGAATTATCAATACTTATTTGATGATAATTCAAATATTGGAAGTTGGATTTTTGAAAGTTGGTCAACTAATAATTTAATTGATTTTGGTTATAATAATAAATTAATCGATTCATTAGATTCCAGTTCAACAGACTTGATTAATAAAGTCAAGCAAAATTTTAATTCAATTGCCTCAAGTAAAAAATCTTCAGGTAAATATCCAGGTGATTGGATCTTTGAATCTTGGAAAGTTGAAGACTTCCAGAATTGGTTAAATAAATTTGGAATTCAATATGCTAAAGACGATACCAGAAACGATTTATTAAAGAAAGTTAAGAGTTATAGTTATTTAGTTTCAAAATCAATTACTGATTCTAAACACTCGTTATTTGATTCAATTGGTGTAACCTTGAATGATATAAAAAATGGAGAATTTGCTGACAGCTTTTGGAAAAGTTTGTCTTATTCTCAATTGAAAGAATGGCTTACTTATGTTGGAGCAATTGAAGAGAATGAGAATTCAACAAAGGATCAATTATTATCTTTAGTTAAAGAAAGGAAAAGTTCTCTAATGGATGATATTATTAAATATTTACCTATTAGAGAAAAGACAAGTGATGATAATGGAAGCTTTTTAATTAATGTTAAGAAATGGCCAAAGGATAGATTAATACAATTCTTAAAAATTAGAGGAGTAGAAACTCCTTCATATATTTTGAAAAATGAATTGGTTGAATATGTGAAGAAGTATAGGGATGAACCTATAATTGATGAAAAATCTTCATACTCTTGGATATTTGAGAATTTATCAAGTGATTCAATCAAAGATTGGTTACAACATAAAGCTGATTACTTTCAAGGTACTACACAAGATTTACTCGATACTTTCAACAGTTCTTTAATTACTAGTTATCAAACAAATAGGAGAAATGCAAAGGAAATTAAAGATAATTTACCTGATTTAACAAGCTATGAAGCATATTTGAAAGAGAAACTTCCTAAGAAAAGGTTTACTCAAAAGGAAATTGAAAATAGTTTTAAGTTGGTTAAATACTATTATGAAATATCTTCTGAATCTATTTTAAATCAAATTAAACAATTGAATCTTGATAACAATGATCGAACTTGGAAAAAATTACGTCAACAATCATTTGATTATGTTGGTGGTATTATTAAGAATCTGAAAAATTTTAAGAATAAAAAGACGGCCGAAGAATATTATAAATCTGCTAAGGATTCAGCTACAGAATCATCAAATAAAATATCTAATTTATTAATTAAGGAATATAATAAAAAAGCTGCTAAAGGAGTTGAATACTTTAAGAAAATAAAGGATCGTTTGGATTCAGAAAAATTAAACTTAGGAACACTTATTAAAACCAAGAAGAAGAAAGAAGTCCCTCTGTTTTTGAAATCAACCTATAATAGTATATTAAGTTATAGTAACTCAGTAAAAGAAAAGGCAACTCAAAAGTTATTTAAACCAATTAGTGATAGTAAAATTGTTGATAATACAAAGCTCTCTACTAATTTCATCATTGATTCATTTTCAATTGACGATTTAACTTCTTTCTTAAAAGACTTTGGTTATAATGTGAAATGGTTAACAAGTTTATCTAAATATCAATTAATAAGATTAGCAAATGAACATCTTAATTTATTTTATAATACGTCAAAGGATAAAACTATATGGGATAAATCTGTATTAGAAATCTTACAAGATACAAGCGACGGAATTCAAGAAAAGATTGGTTTGAAATCAGAAACAGATTCAAAGAAGGGTTGGTTTTCTTAAATAGTTAACTTTTAATATATAGTTGTAAAACATTTGGTATTGAACTTAGTTGTAGACGCGTCTTGTATGATAGATTACCTTATTGGGAAGTCTAGGTTTTGAATGTTTTGAAAATGTCTTAAAAGAGAAAAATGAGCTTTAATTAATTTTATAAGAGAAAAAAATAAAAAAATAAAAAAAAAAGACGAGCAAAATCAAAATCAAAACAAAACAAAACAAAAATTAATTTTTAGAATAAAAAGAAAACCAGAAACTAATATTAATCCTATTACGAAGTTATATATCATATTCAAAGAACTTAGAAGATGAGAGAAGTTATTAGTATTAATGGTAAGTTAATTTTATATTATTTTTATAGATTGATTGAATTGGATTTGAAAGATCACAGTTAAATCGAAACCTGTTACACGTCGCAAACACAAATTACTAACAATTTTAATCAATTTAGTTGGTCAAGCAGGTTGTCAAATCGGTAACGCATGTTGGGAATTATACTCTCAAGAGCATGGTATCAGACCAGATGGTTACTTACAAGAAGGTTTAGATAGACCAAAGGGTGGAGAAGAAGGATTTTCAACTTTTTTCAGTGAAACTGGATCAGGTAAATATGTTCCTCGTGCTTTATATGTTGATTTAGAACCAAATGTTATTGATGAAGTTAGAACTGGTATCTACAAGGACTTATTCCATCCAGAACAATTAATTAGTGGTAAAGAAGATGCCGCCAATAATTATGCAAGAGGTCATTATACTATTGGTAGAGAAATTTTAGATGACGTTTTAGATAGAGTTAGAAGAATGGCTGATCAATGTGATGGTTTACAAGGTTTCCTTTTCACCCATTCATTAGGTGGTGGTACTGGTTCAGGTTTAGGATCTCTTTTATTAGAACAATTATCAATTGATTATGGTAAAAAATCAAAATTAGAATTTGCTGTCTATCCAGCTCCTCAAGTTTCAACTTCAGTTGTTGAACCATATAATACCGTTTTAACTACGCATACTACTTTAGAACATGCTGATTGTACTTTTATGGTTGATAATGAAGCTATTTATGATATGTGTCGTAGAAATTTAGATATTTCAAGACCAAATTTCGATTCATTAAATAGTTTAATTGCTCAAGTTGTTTCATCAGTAACTGCTTCTTTAAGATTTGATGGTTCATTAAACGTTGATTTAAATGAATTCCAAACTAATTTAGTTCCTTATCCAAGAATCCATTTCCCATTAGTTTCTTATGCTCCAGTATTCTCAAAAGCAAGAGCCAATCATGAATCAAACTCAGTATCAGAAATTACTGCTGCTTGTTTTGAACCTGGTAATCAAATGGTTAAATGTGACCCAAGAACTGGTAAATATATGGCTACTTGTTTATTATATCGTGGTGATGTTGTTACAAGAGATGTTCAAACTGCCGTTGCTCAAGCTAAAGCCAAAAAGACTGTCCAATTAGTTGATTGGTGTCCAACTGGTTTCAAGATTGGTATTTGTTATCAACCACCAACTGCCATTACAGGTAGTGATTTAGCTTCCGCTAGTAGAGCTGTTTGCATGTTATCTAACACAACCGCTATTGCTGAAGCATGGAGAAGAATTGATAGAAAATTCGATTTAATGTATTCCAAGAGAGCTTTCGTTCATTGGTATGTAGGTGAAGGTATGGAAGAAGGTGAATTCACTGAAGCAAGAGAAGATTTAGCTGCATTAGAAAGAGATTATATTGAAGTTGGTACTGATTCTTTCCCAGAAGAAGAAGAAGAATATTAGAATATTTTAAAATTAATGCGTTGCTAATGGCTTTATTCTTACTTTATTTAATTTCCCTCTATTGTTTCTCTCCTTTCTAGATGTAATTTGTCTTTATTTACTTCCTTTAATACCCCCCTCTCATCCTCCACCCTCATCCTTGGTTTTAGTTATTTCTTTTCTCTTTATATATTATTCAGTTTAGTTGGTTTTAGTTTTATCTATTTCTATATTGCAAATATAAAATATAATAAAATATTTGTTTATAAATTGGTATATAACACACGACCTCTTAAAAAAACCCGTCAATCAAAAATTTTCTTTGTACCATATAATACACAGAAGCCGATACAACCCATTCATTATTTGTGAAAAAATCAACATTCTTTATTAAACCAAAGTAATTGTTCAACTAATCGCATAGTAATATATAATATGGAAGACAAGAGGGATCTATTAAAACAGCCTTTACATGGGATTTATATTCCAGTTCTTCTTATTTTGTTTGGTACCTTAATATTTGGAGTTGAATATTTACCATATAGTATAGCTTTCATAATTGCTCTTTCATCATCTAAGATTTATGCAGCATGGAATAAGAGAAGTTCATTAGATAAGACTGTCTGGAAAGATTTTGAATTGATTGACAAAACCATCATAGCTCCTATGACATCGATTTATAGGTTTAAATTAAATCGTGAGGATGAGATATTAGATATTCCAACTGGTCATCATGTTGCTTGCTTCTTTAATATTGATGGTAAAGATGAAGTTAGATATTATTCACCAATTTCTAATCAATTTGATGCCGGATTCTTTGACATTTTAGTTAAACATTATGAAAAGGGGAAAGTTACTCGTAGATTAGCTACTTTACATGAAGGTCATACTGTTAAATTTAGAGGACCATTTGGTAAATTGAATTATGAACCAAATATGGCCAAAGAATTAGGATTAATTGCTGGTGGATCAGGTATAACTCCAATTTTGCAAGTAATAACAAGAATCATTACTAATCCTGAAGATCATACTAAAATAAGTTTAATATTTGCTAATGAAACTGAAAAGGATATCTTATTAAAAACTGAGATTGATGAAATTGCTAAAAAATACCCTGATTTTGAAGTTCATTATACTATAACTCGTCCACCTGAAAGTGGTTGGGAAGGAGATGTTGGATATGTTAATGAAGAAATGATTAAAAAATATTTACCATCTCCTCTGACAGAAAATAGAATCTTCATATGTGGACCTCCAGAAATGAAAAATACCTTAAAGGAAAAGACTGATCAATTAGGTTGGGATAAAGAAAATGTATTTTGCTTTTAAAGGAAATGAAATAAAAAAATAAATAAAAAAATTATAAAAATGTAAATAGAAAAAATAGTAAAAGTCTTATAGATTATAATAAACATCTATATGAAAAGAGCAAACTTTATTATCAAGGACTGTAATTTGCATATACGGAATATTAAAGACGGATGTTAAACTGAACCTCCGCTGACAGAAAATTTTTATGTTCGGTGATAGTACAATTCATATTCCAATATTCAATGGAGTAAGAAGACTCATAAAAAATATACTGAAGAGATCATGTACATCCTTAAATTAATATTCATTGTTTATTCTTCATGAACAAGTCATTCTTGAATTTCCAGAGAAATTTTATTAATTGATTATTTTATTGTAGCGAGTGCAATAATGTTAATGGTTTAAGGTTAATATCTTACTCGGAATATACACTTTAATAAGCTTTTTGGTGTCAATGATTTGACTACCTACAGTCATTGCATTGTTACTTGTTATGTAGCCATAGATCAAATCTAGATCTAATTATAAACCGGTGTCGGTAGAAGAAGTTTCACAAAACAAGCATGTGAAGTATGAAATAAATGGCAAAATTGCATACATTCAAACGCCACATATAATTTTCAATTTTAATTCTATTTTCGATTTTAAAAATGATTAAAGCTGCATTCACACTTCATATATAATTCTTATATCAATTAAGATGGTAGAAATAATTTTAGTTACTGGAGGTACTGGACAGATTGGTGCTCATATTCTTATTCAATTATTAGAAGCTGGGCATTACAAAGTTAGAACAACCGTTAGAAATGAGCCCAAGAAGGAATTCTTGATAAAGCTATTGAAGGATAATAGCTCTATTATTACTGACGAAGTTCTTGATAAATATCTTGAAGTCTATTTCGCTGATTTAAATAAAGATGATGGTTGGGAAGAAGCTATTAAAGGTTCTGATTATGTATTGCATGTTGCATCGCCGGTTGTTATAGATGATCCAAAAGATTTCAATGATGTTATTATTCCTGCTCGTGAAGGTACACTTAGAGTAGCTAAACTATCTCACAAGTGTGGTGTCAAGAAATTGGTTGTTACTTCCTCATTCATTGCAGCTGGGTACGGTCATATTCCACATAAAGATTATGCTGATGAAAATGATTTTTCACCTTTAGAAACGACTCAAGGATCTTATGCAAAATCAAAAATCGAATCAGAAAGAGTGTTATGGGAATTTATTAATAGTGATGAAAATAAGAAATCAGCTAAACCTTTAACAGTAGCTGTTTTATTACCAACTGCCGTATTTGGTCCAGTTCTTAAAGGCTTTCCTAGTCAATCATCAGTTGAAATCTTTTCTAGATTCTTAAGTGGAGAATTGAAATTTGGAGCACCAAGAATTTATCTTGGTATTGTGGATATTAGAGATGTTGCTAAGTTGCATATTGAAGCGGCTAAGAATAAAGCTTCTGATAATGAAAGAATTATTCTTGTAGCTCAAGGTAAAAGTGTAACATTCCTTGATCTTGCACAATATATTAAAGATGTACCAGGGCTTAACGTTGGAAATTTACCAAGCAGGTTCTTACCTTCTATCCTTCTTAGAGTAGCTTCATACGTTTGGGCTCCACTTAGATCTGTTGTACCATTTTTAGATAAAGTAAGTGATACATCCAATGCTAAGGCGGTTAAAATTTTTAATTGGAAGCCAATTACTGTTAAGCAAAGTGCTATTGATATGATTACGAGTATTATAGAAAATGAAAAGTAGTTAGCTTATTATTTATTAAATATAGATATTTTGAACATTAGTGGTAGAACGTTTATCTACTTAGTTTGATAAAACATATTAATATTGTATATTTAAGAGGCTTAAGGAAAATAACGGATTTAACGAATAAAAATAATTTTATTTACGAGAGTTTTAAGAATATAAGTGGGATTAGATGGAGATTAAATTATTTATTTTACACCTATTTTAAAATATCAATAAAATAAAATTATCATTTAAATGAAAAGAAAGAATAGGTGGCAAAATCGTAGAATTTATAGGTATATTTCAAGGATTTTAATCTACCGTTTATTAATTGTTAAGGATATAAATATAGTTTAAATTACAGCTGGAAATCAATATAATCCAAATAAACTCAACACTTAAGGAATAATGTCAAAAGAAATCGTTTTAGTCACTGGTGGTACTGGTTTAATAGGTAGTAATATTCTTATTCAATTGCTAGAAGCGGGCCAATATAAAGTTAGAACTACTGTCAGAAGTACTGCCAGAAAAGATCAATTATTAAAGTTATTAAAGGATAATAGCTCTATTATTACTGACGAAGTTCTTGATAAATATCTTGAAGTCTATTTCGCTGATTTAAATAAAGATGATGGTTGGGAAGAAGCAATTAAAGGTTCTGATTATGTATTGCATGTTGCATCGCCGGTCGTTATAGATGATCCAAAAGATTTCAATGATGTTATTATTCCTGCTAGAGAAGGTACACTTAGAGTAACTAAATTATCTCACAAGCATGGTGTTAAGAAATTGGTTTTCACGTCTTCAATTGCTGCTGTTAGATTTGGACATATTCCACATAAAGATTACACTGATGAAAATGATTTTTCACCTTTAGAAACAAGTCCTGGTGCTTATACAAAATCTAAAATTGAAGCTGAAAGAGTGTTGTGGGAATTTATAAAAAGTGCCGAGAATATTAATTCATCTAAACCTTTAGTAACAACAGTGTTTTTGCCAAGTATTGTATTTGGTCCAATTCTCAAAGGTTCATCATCTGAATCATCAAGTGAAATCTTTAGAAGATTCTTAAGTGGAGAAATGAAATTCGGGGCACCAAAACTTAACATTGGA
The DNA here is from genome assembly GCA_030563665.1 of Scheffersomyces broadrunensis. Taxonomy (NCBI): domain Eukaryota; kingdom Fungi; phylum Ascomycota; class Pichiomycetes; order Serinales; family Debaryomycetaceae; genus Scheffersomyces; species Scheffersomyces broadrunensis. The sequence continues at coordinate 52,939 of JAJMJS010000031.1, read as the reverse complement.
GTCATTGATGTTAGAGATGTTGCTAAATTACATATTGCTGCAATTAAAAACAAAGATTCTGATAATGAAAGGTTCATTCTTGTTGCTCAAGGTAAATCAGTTACATTCCTTGATATTTCAAATTATATTAAAGATGTACCCGGAGTAAATGTTGAAAATTTACCTATTAGATTCTTACCTTCCTTTCTTATTAAATTCGCCGCATTATTTATTTCTTCACTTAAACCAATACTTGCACGTATTGATCGAGCTTGTGATACTTCTAATGATAAGGCAGTTAAGACCTTTAATTGGGTTCCAATTAGTATTAAGCAAAGTTCAATTGATACTGTTACTAGTATTATTGAAAATGAAAAATAGGGTATTTTATTTAATTATCTTTACTCTACTTCATACTAATGTATATCTTTTACAATAAATTGAATCTTATCTTATTAAATCTATATACAAGGAAATCTCATTAGTATACTAAGCATTTAAGTGAGCTTCAGCATGTTTATTGTATCTACCACCAATGATTGGATTTTCATCAATGATTTTATCAATGGCGGCCAAGTCTTCATCTGATAATTCAATAATACTACCAAAGTTACTTTCAATCTTTTCTTTAGTAGAACCTGAAGGAATAGGTAAAATCTTAGGAAGGTTCTTAATACCTCTATATGCTTTAGCACCAGAGATTTTAATAAACCAAGATAATGCTAATGATTCTAAACTGGTATTTTTAACTTCATGAGCAAATTCATATAATTTCTTAACAACTTTAATGTTATGATCAAAATTTTCAGGATAAAATTTTTCAAAACTACGTCTCATATCTCCTTCACGAATTGTTGCTAAGAAGTTTGGACTTTCGGCAGCTTCATCAGTTAATAAACCACGACATAATGGAGAATAAGCAATAACTGGAATTTGATGTTTAGAAATTTCTTCTAAAATACCATTTTCAAAAATATCAAGTGAAAATAATGATAATTCAATTTCAATACATGAAATTGGGAAAACAGTACTAGCTTTCTTAATTGATTCAATACCAACTTCAGAAAGAGAAATACCATCGATTTTACCTGCTTTAACAAAATCAGCAATATAACCAATAGTTTCTTCATAAGGAACATTAAGATCAACTCTAGCAATTTCAAATAATAATTTTGGTCTTTTTGATTTTTCCTTTGGGAAATAACTAATTATATTTTCAATTGATTTTGTAATAAATTCTTTTGATCCATTTGGACTAAAAATTTTCATATCAATACCACCTTTAATTGAAACAATTAATTTTTGATTTTCTTCATCAGTATTTGAATCAATGAATTTTTTGAATAATTTCAAGTTGGCATCTTCAGGACCATAGATTTCTCCACCATTTAATAAATGAGTACCGAATTCTTCATGAGATGTAATAAATTTAAGTGATTCTAAGGATTGTTCAGTTGGAGGTGGAACTGGTTTCCAAGTCATTGACATGGTACCAAAACCAAATCTACCAGTTAATTCAACAGGTTTATATTCAGGCATTTTTTTAATTGTATAAATGTATCTAATGTTTATATATGAAAGTTAATGATGGGAATATTCAATAAATAATTTTTGAAAAATAAGAGAATATATAACTCCCTATTTATAGATTTTCCATTTATAATAGAATAGGTCAAAAATTTAAGAGTAAAAGTAATTTTCGGTTATAAAAATTGCACTTTAAAATTTGAACTCCGTAATGAAATTTTTAACAACGGGGTTAATGTATGAATTAGGAAATTATATCAAAAAATAATCTACAACAGATCATTGTTGCGAAATTGGAGTTTTCTAATAATTATATTATATCGGAAGATATAAGATAATCAATTATTAACCTCCGAGTTGTTCTAAGGTTATATTTGATTTGAGGTTAAGTTGTGTTGATTGAATACAATAGATGCGGAACTTTGAGATAGTATCCGATGTATAATTATTGTAAACAATAAGTTATGAGAGGGAGTTAATTAACCAATAGTTCTTTAACTAAACCAATTAAACAATTCACACGTTCCTTTCATATAGTAGTATTTAGTAATAATAACAATAAAATAGTAATAATAATTAATAATTAATATATTATTGTAAACATTCTTGCCACCGAAGTTAGAGAAAAATTTTATAAGAAAGTAAATAAAAATTTTAATATTTTGCAAAAGTATCATAAGATCTTAAAACAACACAAGTTCATAAATTTCAAATGATATAAGTTATAATACATGATATTATCAAAATAATACATGAATCTTTGGTAGTAAATAATTTTATAAATTTAATTGGATTTAATTAAAGGAATCAAGCGTAAATAACCGGAATTTAAAGGATATTTTGGTCGAGAAAAAATTATATGGTAACACGAACAAAAAAAGTTTATTATTGATAACGTTACTAATATTGTTTTGAAAAACCTATAATGATGGTGGTATTTTTTTTTTTAATAAACAGTAGTATGGCGTTAATATTTTGATTTAATTTAAGATTTATTCGTTTAGAATCAGAAGAAGAATATTTTGTAGTATAAATAAATAAAATCTCAAATATCCTGTAATTGAAAAGAAGATTAATTTTAGTAAAGAATTATGATTATAAATAGCATGCCAAAGCAAACTGTCTTAGTGACTGGAGGTACAGGTCATGTGGGATCACATACACTTATTCAATTATTAACTAGAAGACAATATATAGTCAGAACAACAATTCGAGATTTACATAAGAAGAATCATTTAATAAAACTATTAAAGAATAATTCCAATCTTACTGATAAAATTATTGGTGAAAATTTAACAATTTACGAAGCTGATTTATTAAAACCTGAAGGTTGGGATCAAGCCATTAATGGTTGTAATTATGTACTACATATTGCTTCTCCATTAATTATTGAAAATTCTAAAAGTCCTGATGATTTTCTATTACCTGCAAAAGAAGGTACTAGAAGAATTGTTAAATTATGTCATAAATATGGAATTAATAAATTAATTGCCACCTCTTCATTTGGTGCTGTTGGATATGGATATCCTAGTAAAACTCTTACTGATGAAAATAATTGGTCTCAAGTTAATAAAATCAATAATGATTATGTTAAATCCAAAATTGTGGCAGAAAGGATCATTTGGGATTTTATTAATAGTTCCGAAAATAAAAATTCTTATAAACCATTAATTGCTACTACATTATTACCCGGAGCAATTTTGGGTCCAAGAATTAAAGGTGGCATTTTACCTGGTGGTCTTGTTGTTATAGATGAAATGTTATCAGGAAGCATGAAAGCAGGAGCTCCTAGGTTTTATATTAATATTGTTGATGTTAGAGATGTTGTTAAATTACATATTGAAGCTATAAATAATGAAGAAAGTAATAATGAAAGAATTTTAATTGTATCTGATTATATTAATAAGAAATTTTTAGATATTGCTAATGTCATAAGAACAATAGATGGTGTTAATACAAAGAAATTACCCAAGAAAGATGCATCTACTTGGTTACTTTGGTTACTTAGTTTATATGTACCAAAATTAAAAGGTTTAATATCAAATTTAGGTATTGAAAGACCCACAACTAATGCAAAAGCCAAAAGAATCTTTAATTGGAAACCAATAGATGGTGAGAAGACTATTAGAGATACAGTTAGTAGTATGTTAGATGATAAATATATATAATTATATATGTATATATATATATATATAATTGTTTTTGCAATTGTTACAATTTATTCCTAATTTAATTATCCTAATTCGGAATAAAAAAAATAATTTAAAATTTTCATACCTCCCCATTTTTTATATGCAGGTATCAAAAAAAAACCCTTAGTGATAACCCTTTAATTTATATATGGGGTTTCATTTTTTGTTTTGTTTCTTTTTTTTTAATTTTGACCAGCACATTGATTTTTCAAAATTTCAATTGCAATTAAATCAATTTTGCTGATTTTTATTTGATTTCTTATATCATTGCGGATCTCTGGTTAGTTCCTGGATCTGATTAGGTATATGGGTTATAGATAACATAAAAATAATACATTCATAACCATTATTTTTCATTCCTTTTATTATTTCTTGTTTTTTTTTTGAAAAATTTTATATCAATAATGAAGATTTCAACTAAATTATTTATGGTGATTACCACCTTCTTAGCCACTCAATTATCATTTGCTTTATCAATCACTCATAGAAAAATTCAATTATCTTATCGTAATAATGGAGCTTGTATTTTAATTAATAGTACGTCAGAAGATACTTCATTATCATTTGATTTTAATGGTATTAAAGGATTTGAAGTCCCAATAATTATTTTTGAATATAGTGATATTGTTCATTTCAAGAATTTACCAAATTTAAATTACTTTGTTAATCATACTTATGTATTAGATCCAGAATTAGATATTACTAAATTTAATGAGGGTTTATTAGAATTTAAACTTGAACCTCGTAGAGAAGATCGTGGATTTCCTGAATCATTATTTAATTCAAGTGTTAATGAAGATACTAAATTTGAATATCCAATTTCAAAAGATGGTGTTTATTGTGTTTATTTACCACTTTATAAAGTTAAAGAAGGTGTATACTTTCCAGCAAAATATTCTGTTGATATTGAAGTTGTTAATGAAACTTTTCCAATTACTGTATTCCAAGATATTTCAACTCATGTAAGTTTATCAATTTTATTTGGTTTAACATTACTTTTTATTAGTTTTTTTCATCCTGCTATTTCAAAAGGTCAAATAAATCATTTACCAACCATTACAAGATCAATTGTTTATCTTTTAATAATTAATTTTATTTATAATTCAATCTTTTTTGGATTAGAAATCATTTGTGCTTATTATCCAAATGATTTCTTATATGAATTTACTGAAGGTTTATATTCTGATTTACAAAGAGGTTTAATTGATAAATTACAAGTTTATTTATCAGTTTTAGTTTATCTTGGATATGGATTTAATAATCTTGGAATTAAACCATATATTAAAATCACCACTTTAGTCTTTTTACTTCATGCTGGTTGGTCAATTTATGGTGATATAATTGCAGGAAATGTTGCATCATTAGTTGATATTTTATTTTTAGGTCAAAATTATTCTGTACTTTATAATACTATTTTAGTACCAGGATCATATAAAAATAGAGTTCTTGGTTTTAAATCTGAAAAAGATAAAGCATTACTTGGAATTTCATCAATTTTTCAAGTATCAACTGAAGTTTTATTATTTATAATTTCAACAATTTATGCCATTAGAATTTATTTTAAATTAAGAAAATCATTTCCAAAATCTGCTTCAAAAATTTTAAGATCTTATTTTATTCATTATATTTTTTATAAATTAGCCTTAAAACATTTCTTAATTTTATTTACTAGAATTTCATTCGGTGGATTTTTTGATGTTGGTGAATCATTAAAAGTATTTGGACATTTAATTGAAATTAGAGAAATGAAATTAATTATAATTAATTTAGTTGAAATTCTTATAATTTGGTTCTTTTGGGGTACAAATAGATTAATTGATGTTCATAAAGGTAATGAAATTTCAAAAAAGAAAGCAGCTGAAGTTGAAGAAGCAAAAAAGACTTTAGATAAGAAAATTCATCCTGTTAAGAAGAATGAAAAGGAAACAAAGAAAACTAAATAGTTGTTAAAATCTAACCCCCATTGACATTGTATTTTATATATTTTTTATACTTCATTATTTTATGAGAGAAAAATAAATAACAACAAAAAAGACAAAAAAAAAATAAACATAGCAAAATTATTTATACAATAAATCTTAATAATAAGAAGTAAAGCAGATGCAGACGTTAAAGTCGGTCAAAATTCCAAAATAAATTTAGAAACATAAAAAACAAAAAAAAGAAGTTATGGCGACAACTGCAGGACTCGAACCTGCGCGGGCAAAGCCCAAAAGATTTCAAGTCTTTCTCCTTAACCGCTCGGACAAGTTGCCTTATTCATGAGTTCGTAACTTTTTAGGAAGATGATCATGTGAAATTCAGATCTTAAACTTTTTTTGGGGCCGATTTTTTATTATTTTTATTGTTTTTATTGAGTCCTACACTGTCTAACCTAAATGGCTTTAATATAGGTTAGTCGTACGTAAACGTATTTCTCTTCGGGTATAGTCATTAATATATATATACGAACAAAAAAAAATCACGTGCTTGAAATATGCGTAATTCTTATCGAATAGATGCAAGATTTAAATCCTGGGCATAAAAGTTGCTAACCGTTTGAGGGGAATTGTCCTATAAGAAACGTAAAGGATCATTGCAATAATAATTAAGCATAAAGTTTAATCAATCAAGATGGTTCGCTCCTTTTGTAAGTTAAAAGATTAAGCTGTTTTGAAGTTATAAAATATTGTCCAAAATTGTCAAAAATTGTGTAGTATCAGAGCGAAATTTTGAAGAATTTTTATAGATTTTCTTGTACACAATACATCAATATAATCCGACACCTATAACATGAGTGCTTCTTTTGATACAAACTCAATAAGAAATAAGCTATCCCTTATTGAACATTTTGGTTTGGACTGAATTAAGTTTGGAGATACGAATAAAAAAAAGGTTTTTATGCATTATGCACATAAAAAAGATAAGATTTTTTTTCAAAAAAATTAGCAAATATTAGAAAATTCTTACTCGATGACTTATGAATTTATTACTTCATTTGAACATGAGGAATAAACAGAAATCAATTAAAAATGATATGCGAAAAGCATGGAATAAAAAATAGCAAAGGAAGAAATGTTGTACAAGGTTGAAATTGTTTATGCATAATCAATACGTGAATGCAAGCATTAATGCTGATCTTAAAATTATGAAAAAATATAACTCAAAATTTTTACCTTTCATTGTTGCTTACCCCTGCCTACGTTTTTTTAGTAACACGTTGCTTGACGACATCTGGACGATATTGACACTCTTAAAGAGTTTACTTTTATAATAATAGTTGCCCCAACACATTTTTCTTCATACTTAACCAGCATTATGTATTATCCGTTACTTGATTGTTATTTTAGGGACTTTTAATGAATATCAAATTGGGTTAAAAATTGTTCTATCCTATTAGTAGGTTTAAACTTGCAGATCGTCAGGGAGCATGCACTTCGCTTCGGGGTTTAAATGATATACATATCACATTTTAAAAATCCTGCCTGAATTTTGCATTTGAAAAATTTAAATCTACCGTTGTTAGTTGGAGTAATATATAAGAGGGGCTCTCTTGTTTCAATCATTAGCTTTTGTGTTGCCTTGTATAAAGTGGGACAATGTAAAGGTCACCAAATTAAAATATAATAGGGCGACGGCGACTTAAACCTTTTATCAGATAAGGTTATTTTTTGAAAAGTTAAAATTGTAACTTGGTTTTCGTATATTGTTTATTGTACTTTATTGTACTTATTATATATATATACATATATATAAGCTTTATTTAAATGTATCGTAGGAGGCTCTTTACTTAAATTTTAAGAAGAATTATACAGAAAATAAAAATATCACAACCGTAACATTATATTCAATCAAATAAGTCAGAAAAGTAAAGCAATCACATAATTTTATTCGTAAATTAACGAAATAAAACTTATACTGGTATCATAATTTTTTTTATACTTACTTGTTTGTATGAACCTTAATTGGAACTTAATTAAGAAACAAAACAAAAATCAATCATTATCAAGGGTTAGATAGCGAGTAAGCCAAGTCCTTCAACTTATTTGGACTTTTCAATGAGCCGATCTTTACGTATTCTCGTTTACGGGGCAATACTCTTATGCTTACAGCTTTATTTGTTTTTGTATCATTACCAAACCTTAATAATAACAATTAACAACACATTTTCTAGTTCGAATAGTGATAAAGATCTAGATGAACATATTGAAAATGATGATTGGCCCTTTACCGATGAAAATAATGTCAATCATCATCATAAATATAAACCTGTTGACATATCTTTACTTAACCGCCCATCTATACTATTGTATCAGAAGTCATTCAATTTGTAAGATCATCGTCACATAAAACCAGCTTTCACTTCTAATTATGAATTAATCTTTCAAAACCATCGAGATGACAATGCCATATTAGAAAATTTAAATTTCAAACAACGATGTCAATTATATTTTCAAAACTTATATGTTGATGATCATAATTGGTTTATTAATCCACATGAAGATTTGACATTACAAGACAAAGATGAATTTGACTATGAATCATGGAAATCAAAAAGTCGTGATGAATTGAAAAATAAATTTAAGCAAGAAAATAAAACTGAAAATGATGATCAAATTAAACAATCAGAATAAGATAAGTTTATTGATAAAAATTATGAGATAGTCGGGAAGAACACTTTAAAAGTTGAACAAAACTTGCTGGATTCTTTAAGTCATTTAAGGATCTTTAATCAATGTTTAGTAACGTTTGATGACTCTAATCAGCAAAGTCAAGTCATTAAATTTGTTGCTGAGCAACAAAAATTTATCAAATCAGCAATGAAATTGGAAGAAGGAGGAAATTTAACTGAAGAAAGCAGCACAGAAGTAGAACAAAAAGAAGAACAGGACCAAGATCAAGATCCAAAAGAAGAACAATCTGAAGATCAAACTCGAAGACAAATGAATTCAAGAAACCGACGTTCAAAGATACCTTCATTCTATCCAACTTCCCAAGAAAAGTCGATTCACTTGGACCCTTACGACGACTGCAGTGATTTGCAACAAAGAGTTTATCCCTGGCTATCATTTAATTTTCCAACTTTTGAGAGATGGAATGGAGCAATCAAATTTATTCCACCTGTTTTCATAAACCGCAATTCCAAAATATTTGTTACCATGAAAATGACTGTTTCTTAACCAAGTGTAAGAATCACTTAAATGGCAAAGGAATTGTATTGGCTATTAATGAAGACGCAGCAGATGATGTCACCAAGTTAGTCAAATTATTGAGAGCACTTAATAATAAAGCACCAATCCAAATGATTTATCGTAATGATAATCTTACTCAACAATCCAGAAGAAGAATAGTTAAAGCTGCTCGTGAATTATTTCTAAACGTACCAGCTTCGTTCCAAAAGATTAAAAATTTATTCCCCGATGATTATGCCAATAATGCTTACGGATTACCCCAACAAGAAGTTTGGTTTGTTGATGTTGATAATGCACTTCATACTGATTATAAGGATAAATTCACTAAGAAGGAGAATAAATTCTTGGCCACCCTATTTAACTCATTTGAAGAGTTTCTACTACTTGATTCTGATTCTATTTTACTCAAGAAACCAGAATGGTTATTCAATGTAAAAGAATACAAAGAAACAGATGAATTTTTCTTTAAAGATCGAGCCATACCACAATTTAGACCTCAATCAGATATTAATTATTTTAAAAAGATGTTTCCATCGATACTCGATACAATTATGTTTGACTTCTCATTAATAGGCAAGAGAACTCTTGAATTAGAATCCATGAGAGGAAATATTGTTAATTTCATAGACTCTGGTGTTGTCGTTATTGCTAAAAGGAAGCATTTGAATTCTATTTTACTAATACCTCAATTAAATTTCATGGAACCTTTTACAAAAAGGACTAATTCAGAAAGCGATTTTTTTTGGTTATCCTTTGCTATTGATGGAAATGAACATTATGCGTTTAATAAAAACTATACAACATCAATTGGAGAGTTTAATCCTTACCGATTTAAAAAGAATAGCGAAGAATATGTTTCAAAGGAGTTATGCTCTCCACATGTATCTTCATGAATTTGGATTAATGCTGGATTTCAATTTTGCGCCGACCAATGGTCTGATGATATTAATTTTGCTCAAGATTTAAGGAAGCAGCAAGGACGTTATCCTTCAACTTTGAAGACAGTACAAGCTTTAAAATTGTTTTATTCTAATCCAATTCGAATAAAACAGGCAATAATTCCTCCTCATGACAGTATGCGTATGCTAGGAGAAGGCTTTACAAATGATGAAAATGAACCTTCCGAATCTTGGAAGAAGGTTGATGATTTATGCGCTGGACATATATGGTGCGGGTATAGTTCAATTGGCTATGGAGATAATCTTCTAAATGGTACTACTATTCAATTTGATGAACAGTCTCAAGATTTATTTGAATATTTAGGTGATATTTGGGTAGGAATTGAATAATTTCATTGTCACAAAAACGAAAAACTTTAAAAATTAAAAATTATTTATATATATATTATAATTTATATACTTTATTTTTATGAGTAGCCAGTTAATTTACATGAAACTTTTCAATTAATACCAATGGTACTTTTTAGCATTCGATTTACAATAGTCTTTAGCATCTATGGTTGAACAATTGCTGAAGAAGGTTGATTCCAACAATATTTTATTTTCGTTTAAATAATGAGATTGAATTTTACGTTGATTTGCGTCTAGTACTTTATATAGATGCTTAAACCAACCTTTAACATGAATCAATTTATTAGTTCTGTCGGCCTCAGAAAAAGCTATCCCCATAATATCATCGTCATGAGTATTATATCTTCCACTTATTTCTTTTGGTATGAAATCCCAATACGAAATAGAATTAGGGATTAACACGGATTTCAGATCATCGCATTTATGATCATTCTTTTCCAAATCCCAAGCTTCAGGATCTATATTGAAATCCAATAATGATGTTATATAATCCAAAGAGAATACTTCGTCTGGCTCCTCAATATCAGTAGATAGCAAAATACCATGAATTCTATAGGCTGTTTCCATACAACCACAATTTTTAATATGAGATCTTGCTAACCCAAACCAAAATCTCCTTTTCATGGCAAGTTTATCCGGTAATAAGTTAGGAGGAATTTCTATTAAATTGGTTCCACCACTGATTTGAGCAACTGGATCATCGACATGAATTGGAGGTCCTGTTACCCTTTGACAAATTCCATTTTCCATATGGCATTTTATAATTGTCAAAGGTGAAAATCCATAAATATAATAAATATAATTCAAATTTGAGTTAAAGAAAGGTGCCCAATTCTTTTCTTGCTTTTTTACCGGTACACCGTGGATATCCATTCTTACTGATTGAGTTTGATGATTTAAAGGGCGATGAATAAACATGGCTCTGTTGCTTCCTGCCTCTTGAGATTTTGAATTATAAACAATAACGGGTTCTTGATCCATAAGACCAGTTTCCTGATTCAAGTAAGATCTTAGTATAATTCGAGGATCCTCAGAACCCAAAAATTCATCTGATGGAAAACCGTCATCTACTTTTACTGTTAAAATAGTTGGGAAAGTGTGTTCAACATTAACTTTATCCTCGAACTTATAATCGTTTAATTCATTCCAATTTTTATCAAATACTTGTGCATATAATAAAGAAATTAAGGGTTTTTTATAGCTTTGAAATGGGCAATAAGTTATACGACTAATGACAAAATGAACATTATATTTATCCATCCAAACTGAAGATGTACAAAATTTAAACCATTTCCTTTCTATAATATGTTGCAAACTTTCATCTTCACCATCCCTGAAGCAATATTTTAATGCAGAATATTCATTATTTTTGTACATTTTTGAGGCCATGTTTCTAATTTTGAGTAATTCATTGGCTTGATCTAAATCAACTATTTGTTTAGATGCTGATAAAGAATCTGCATCTGTATAACTTACTTTTGGACATTTTAAAGTTAAGAACTCTTTCATTTCTTCTTTGGTATCATGCTGATTTTCATATAATGCAATTTCCAAATCAAAGTGGTCTTCCATATCAGAGAAAGTTGGAACCACGAAGGGATTATATTCATAATCAGATATGTCATTTGTTATTGGTGTACTATGTAAGTTAAAAGAATGAGTCTTTAAATCTTTCAAGTACATACTTAGCTGGAGCGAATTATTCACCGAAACACCAAGGGTTAGCCAAATATTAACATTCAAGATTATCAATAAGGCTAAAACTGAAAGGTTTATGACATTTTTTTTATCTTTAATCGATGTTTTGGTTAACAACTGATGAATGTTTGTTTTTCTAAAAAAGAAAATAGATAAAGGAGTTATTGTAAAGGTGAGCAAGGCGTAGAAGGGTAATTCTTCGTACCAAAGTTGGTTTGTATCATCCATAGCTAGATGTATGTGTCTCGAATAGCTATGATTAAAATGAATAAAAGCTTTACTGAAGAAAGAGATACGAAATAAAATTAGAAGTCAAACGTCACTAAAAGGACACACACAAGAAATAAAATCCCTCAATTCAGGAAGATAAAATAAGCATTTCCATAAAAAAGCTAATGCAAGATAAACTACGAGAGTGTTAACTTTATTTTCTGCGACTGCTGTGTGATTAGTAGCTACATATTTCCGATTTCGTTGGACACATACGAGTTAAATGTTGTGTGATTAGTGGCTACATATTTCCGATTTCGTTGGACACATACGAGGATACAAGAAATAAAATCACCATTGACTTCACCTCAAATTATTGGGGGACCAATTCAGGAAGATAAAATTAGCGTTTAGCTAAAAAAGCTAATGCAAGATAAACTACGAGAGTGTTAACTTTATTTTCTGCGGCTGTTGTGTGATTAGTGGCTACATATTACCGATTTCGTTGGACACATACGAGTTAAATGTTGTGTGATTAGTGGCTACATATTTCCGATTTCGTTGGACACATACGAGGATACAAGAAATAAAATCACCATTGACCTCACCTCAAATTATTGGGGGACCAATTCAGGAAGATAAAATTAGCGTTTAGCTAATTTTATCTAATGCAAGATAAACTACGAGAGTGTTAACTTTATTTTCTGCGGCTGTTGTGTGATTAGTGGCTACATATTACCGATTTCGTTGGACACATACGAGTTAAATGTTGGGTTTATTTGTATTTTAAAGCTACGGAGACAGCTTTAACCAATCAGGCTAAATAGAGTGGGACTAATTAAAGCCCCTAATTAGGTATAGGCTTTACATTTATAATAATTATATTACCCTTACACTTTTTGTTATGAATTTGGTTATAAGATGGAAAGAATTTGTAGAGAAATGTTGTTACTTGCGACGAACAGACAAAAGTGGGAACTCAAACTATACTCTACTATAGTAGAACCCACTTCCTTTTAACTATGAAGTTCTGTTGGCGTAGAGGGATAATTGAAAATTCATTGCCAAACATTTGCAATTTACTGCAGCGATAAGCTAGAAACCGATGGCATGTAATTAGAGATGGCGTTAGAGATTTTAGCCAAGTTGAACAGACACAGGTATTCTGGAGGGTTTGTGGATGGTTTCTGGAGGAGGTACTAGTGGCTTGGTTCTAAGCCTTACCTCACCCTCTGAGCTGGAATTATGGAATTCACATTAATTCGATTAGTGTTACTAATATCCGTCATGCACAAAATTTACGAATGTCACACGACATAACTAATGCTGAAGCACTCTGAAAAACTACAGAGAGTCTAAATCTGTAAGGTACAAGTGTATATCATATCAAAGAAGGCTAGACGTTTTTTATTGCACCATTTTGGAATTTTTTTTCTTTTGAATGCAGATACGAAACTTTAATATGTATCATGCACATTGACATATTTTTATGGAATTAGGGAATATATATCCATCAAGTAATCTCTTTTTTACTTTTCCTTTTTTTTGCTGTTCTGGAAGCAAGAGAAAGAAATAAACAAATTAAACAGGCTGCCTTTTTCGAGGCTCAATACATTTGGGCTCCAAACTCATGCAAAGAGACGAGAAATTTTAATCTTAAAAGCAATCCATTAAGCAAATTCTTGAAAGAGCCTCTCATATTCATATTCATATTGAATCTTGCCACCAACTAGTTTAAGGTATGGTATACATATATGTATTGGGACAAACAGTTAGAGCTTATTCTATATTGCTTCCATGGAATTCAATTTTTTTCGATGAATTCCTTATCCATAAAGAACTGTATGAACTATTGTCAAAACGAATAATATTGCAATAAGAAAATATAAGATATCGCTATATATTCACGGGAATTTTAATTATTTGAAAGCGTCTTTTTGATAAAATGCTCCATAAAATATACTAAGATTAAAACTACCTTAATAAAATAGTTGATTTTGATTATTGATATATAAATCTTTTTCGATTGCAATTGTTGAAGTTTAAGTATCTTGGTTAAGCTCCTAAGAAGACTTCTACCACTATTAAAAAAGCGTCTTTTAGCCCAAGTCTTTAAACAAACCACAATTATTGAAACTAACATTGTGCTAAGAATAAGAAAATAGAAATCGGTATACTATCTGATCGTATCTTTATTATATAGCTTATACTTGGGGATGTGATAAACTTATGAATTATCCTCAGCTCAACTTGTATACTTTGTAAGAACATTCTTGAGCTATTCTATCTTGTTAGATAGTGAATTGTACCTTTAAAATTTATTATCTCATTTTTTTTTTACCAGAAAAATTCTCATTGGTAAAACAAGAAAATCAAAATATGTAAGTATCAATGGCCCCACTCAATAAAGTCAACTTATAATTATGGGCCATTATATAACAATAGCTACCTGTAATCTAAACCAATGGGCTCTCGATTTTGAGGGTAACAGAGACCGTATTGTTGAAAGTATCGTGGATGCCAAAAAACAAGGAGCTAAGCTAAGTGTTGGTCCAGAGTTGAGATTTGTGGTTATGGTTGTTTAGATCATTTTGCTGAAAATGACTTATATGATCATTGTTGGCAAATATATGGTGAAATATTATCTCATCACGATACTCAAGATATCTTGTTGGACATTGGTATTCCAATCATTCATAAATCTATTAAGTAGAGGAGAATTATTTCTTTCAATTCCAAAATCTTGTTAATTAGACCTAAATTATACTTGGCCAATGATGGAAATTATCGTGAAATGAGATATTTCACTCCTTGGAATAGGCCAAAATATTTTGAAGATCATCAATTGCCAAAGTTTATTACCAAAATTACAGGTCAATTAAGAGTTACATTCGGTGATTGTTTTATTGAAACTTTAGAAACCAGATTGGGTTGTGAAACTTGTGAAGAATTATTTACTCCTCAGTCTCCTCATATTGATATGAGTTTAGATGGTGTTGAGATATTTACTAACTCAAGTGGTTCTCATCATGAATTAAGAAAATTAGATACTAGACTAGAATTAATAACTGAAGCTACCAAAAAATGTGGTGACCAGTAATCCAGGGCCGCGCATTCCACCTTCAAATAGCAACAATACTTTAGAATTTAGAAAGCAAATTATAAGATAAAGACAACAAAAACTTGTCAATATCATGCTAATCAGGGCGACTGATCAAATTCATTTCAAATTAGCTCATGATATCTTAAATAGATTCACCGAAGGAAGTAGAATCATTTTCAGTCTCGATTAGTATTAAGTAGTACTCTATTCCTATTTATATATTCAATACAGGTTATAATAATTGTATTGTAATAAAATTAATTTAAACATATTCATCGTGGCAGGTATAAAAAATCGTATATATATACAAGAACAACTCTATCATGACGTTTTATTCTTAATTAGCGTATCTTGATCTGGCTCTTAATTGAGGGCCATGGAATGAAAAATAAACAGGAATCAGAATCATAGCAACAGCAATAAATCCTAAAATTGACGAACCCCAACCAACTGGAAATTTTTCTGAACCTAAATTCGTAAACAATGGTCTACCAAATAATGGGAAACAACCTGCAATAACAGATCTAAATAAGGCATTACTAGCAAAGACAGAAGCCAAATATCTATAAAATGATGAACCCAAATAATTAAATAATGTTTGAAATATTATAAATGCACCAATTGCAAATATAGCACCACCAATCATTGGAGCAATCCAATGAATATCAGGAGATGAAGTCCAACCAAATATGAAAATACCAATTGGCATACAAATACTACCAAAAATTGCCATTGGTAAGAAAACTTCTGGAGTTACCATTTGACCTGCTAAAACTGGTTTTGTAAATTTTTGATACATTATTGGAACATAAAGAGCAGCTCCAAGAGCAATACCAATCATAATACTAACATAAGCTACTCCACTTTCAACTAAAGTGAAATGGTGAACATCTAAAAATACAATTGGGAAAGCTTCAAACCAAAGATACATAACTGAATAAACCAATGCAATATAAAGATTAACAGCCAAAACAACTGGTTCAATAATTGTAATTTCAAATGGTCTATATAATAAATCAATTGCTAATTCTCTAGCAGTTAATTTTGAATTTTCAATATGACCATCACTTGTAATATTTTGATTACCAGTAATTCTTCTTAATCTATTAGCTTTTCTATAAAGTAATGCTTTACCATAAGTTTCTGGTAATGTCCAACTTAAAACTAAGAAACATGTACCACTTGTTATAGCTAAAAACCAAAATGGCCATCTCCAAGATTCATAACCATTATGACCACCTCTAACCACTAATGCTGCACCAATAAGAGGACCAAGAGAAGGCCCGGCTACTCCTCCTATCGCCCAAGATGCTAAACCAACAGGCATATAAGGCATTGTTATAATATCACCAATTGTTGCACCACCAGTAGCTAAAGCAGGAGAAGCAAAGAATCCAGCAAGTAATCTTAAAATACATAAACCAGTAATACTTGTTGTTAAAGCAGTTGGAATTTGTAAAATGAAAAATATAAATAATGTTACAACATAAACTGTAGTTCTACCAATGGCGGCATTTTCAGTCATTGGAGATAAAAACATAGGACCAAAACCATAACCAATAACAAACATTGTTAACGGTAAAGTGGCAATTGTTGAGTCAATATTAAATTTTTCCATTATTTCAGCTTCACCAGGAGTATAAATGGCAGCACCCATATAAACTGAAACAGTTAAAAAGCAAACTTCTGCTAATAATAAGACTTTACGACGAATTGGCCAATTATAAGGATTTTCAGGGTCATCTTCACCATCCCAACTTACCAAAACTTGTGAATCATCATTAGTTTCTTTCTTAATAGATGAAGAATTTGAGCTTTCAATATCTTCTTCAACAAAGGGTTTTTCCTTATTAAGATCTTCTTCACCTTCAACTTCTTTATAACTGGGTAAATATTTTTCAGGTATCACGTAACCTGGTTCTTCTTCTTTATGAGTAAAATGTTTATGATTTGTTATTCTATTAATTATGGTACCCCAAAAGGAATCCCTGAAAAATGCGTGAGTCATCTTATACTTTATAAACTATTAATTGATAATTGAATTTGAATTAAACAAAATTAAACAAAATTAAATTAAATCAAACAATAAATAAATAAATAAATAAATAAAACAATAAAACAATAAAGTAAGAAAATGAGAATTTATGGGTGATTTTCAAATATATTTATATAATTTAAAATTTGTTTATTTTGTTTAGTTTGATTCATATTATATATTATTATATTATAACCGTTTTAAAGGTGTTGCGAATATTTTTCCTATATAATCACCGAAGAGCAGTTCAGTGCGGCTTTTATAAAAAGAAAAAAGTTTTTTTTTTTACATCTCGGATTTTACGTAACGTTTTATTTTATTACTAAGAAAAATTCTATTTTAATTGCTTTTTTTTTGGATTTTTTTTTTAAGGTCTTTTGTGTATCGTGATACTTCGCACATGACAATGTTTACTTTTACTATCACAAATTTGCGACACATACCTGTTAAAACCGAGAGAGATATTTGATTATATACAAGTATTTAAGTTACTCAAACCTACTTATTCATCATAGCGTACAATTATTGTTCCATTTAGATCATTACTTCCTTTGTAAAAGTGGTAGAATCTCCCGATTTTATGTATGGCTCTCAATACATTTAAATTGCATCTTTTACTCTTGTCGCATTTTTTTTTAGACATTACACGTTGTTAGAGAAGTTTTAAGACAGTTGTAAATATATATAAAAGGTTATGCCTATCATTTTATTCGGATTTTTCATTAATTAAAACTACTAAGAGCATTATTAATCAATACTATCATTGATATAGTCAAGAGGGGTATTTTATTGATATATATCTTTGTTATTAAAGAAGTATATATTTATAGAAGGGAAACATTGTTCCACCCCTCCGAATACCTCCTCATAGAAAAAAATAAGAAAAAGGGCGTGAGGCTGTGGATTCGGCGTTTATAAAAAAATTTTGTTAGCAGTTACGGATTATTTATATCACAAATTGCTAAAAGGAATTAAAATGTTGTGCTAAATTTTCAAAATTTAGTAATAGTCAAAGGTTAACTCCTTCTTTATACGGAATGCGGATTCAGTATTTACATATTCGGTATTTAGATAAAACTAGATTATATTCTTTTTTTTCTTATATGTATTTATTATTATATCCATATAAAATTAATTCTTTTACATTATACCTCGGTGGTTTAAGATATATTGATTATTAATTCTTAGAATGTCAAATTATAAAATTGATATATTTAAATAGCGACCTCATCTCACATAAGATGCGTTCGTATACAGAACTTTTACTATTACATATAAGTACATTAATTTATGACTATATAAAAGGTGGTACCATAGTATTCCCTAAATTTATATTATAATATAAACCCTAACAAGTTTGACTCACGACATATTTTTATTAACGACATTAGACATTTTTATCTTTTTATACCCGAGTATTAAATCAACGATTACATTTCTATCTAGCTCCTACTACTGAAGGTTACAATCAAGTAGATCCAGAGGATCGCCGTTAACTGAACCAAAATTTTAGAACATAAATCCAGCATACGTTTTCAATTCAACGCTTTAAATTGAAGAAACTTTTTAAGAGTATTTGAGTTTGAGAAAATATTATTTTTCTAATGAATATGAGGTATGATATGTTTGTTTAGAAGATATATATGATATAATTTGCTAGTTACTTTAACCATTTATTAGTCGGCGCATATAATTTGTGCGGTAATGCGGGGGCTACATGGTGAACGAATAATTTAGTTAATACATATGTAAACATACTTATTAAGCATCACAGCAGAAAAATCTTTAACATAATAATAAATATTAATCGAATCTAGAACCCTGCAGTTGCAAGAATATGCCAATCTTTTCTATTATGATCTAATAAAAATTGCCGTATATTAATCTAAGAAGGGCCAATGAACTATTTTTTATGTATTCACGTCTAGATTATTAAAAATAATAAGATCTAAATAGACGCAAATATTATCTAATACTTTAAAAAATAAATTAAAAAAAGAAAAGAGAAATTTTTATGATTCAAGAAAAAATTCTTTTTTTATTTTTCTTTCATTGTTCAACATATGTCGGTGTGTTGACTAAGATCAACAAAGAAACTTGCTCAGATTTATAATTCCACCGTCATGCTGTTTATTATTCTTTATAATATCAATCGTTATGTTATATTTTATAGTGTTGTTAGACTATTATCTTGTTGATTGTATTTAATCTTAGCGATACAAATGAAAGTGTATTTTTTGGTATTTGCTAAAATTTATTATACTATTCTGTAACAGCAAATTTTATAATCCAATAACCTTGAAATACTTGATCTGTAAGTTATAAAGTATAAGTTAAAAGTAGGCATGAAAAAGGATTATTCATTTAGTTTTTGACAGTTTTTTTAAATCTCATGCACGGCTTAAAAAAATTTAAAGACAGAAAAAAAAAAAAAAAAAAAGAAATTTTTCTTAACAAACGTCATAAAAAGATTTAATTAAACAAAAATTATCCATTGTCTTGGATAATTTATAGAATGATCCAATTGCTCTTGTTGCAGGAACACGGTGACTGTGAATTTGATTTGGAGCAACTTGTTCTCCATTAATACTGGTGATTCATTTTCGTATCTTCAGAATTCTTATTATTGAACTTATATTTTTATGATTTCATATTTATTTTTAATTGTTTATACATTTATTGTTTCAATATGATCTATAAAATAAAAAATATGATAAAGAATGGCCAAGATTAAAATTTATTTAAGTTATATAATATCTTCCATGAATTAAAAAAAGGCTTTTTGAAGATAATTTTAGTTTAACTTGGTTATTATAATCAAAAGAAAACATAAAAAAGATGATGATATTTTATCTAATTTACCTTCTATTATTTTCAAGTTTAGCATCCTGTCAACAAGTATATGGAATCTTTTATGCTTTCAAATCGATAAAATCACCTACAGGCCAAAATGATGGGCTGTACCCTGATATTCCAAATTGGATTGCTACTTTAAATTGGGAGATTAATGGTACCCTCGTTAATCCTGGTGATACTTTCTCATTAACTTTACCATATACATTTTTGTTTAATACTGGTGGTCTGAGTGTTGATCTTGTGGCTACTAATATCAATACTATGGAAAATGTTACACTTGCTTATTGTGAATTTACATCTGGTGAACTTGATAATGTTGACTCCTACATGAATTGTCAAATAAGTGAAAATGTTGATGAATCAAGTTTTGCTCAAGGAGAAGTTAACTTTCCAATTATTTTCAATGTTGGAGGTGGTGCAAATCCTGTTGATTTAACAGCTGCAAGTAATGCTGCTAGTGGATTGCAGTATGTTACTTTCTCTGATGGTAGTAACACATTAAGAGTTCGAACTTATTTCCGGATGCGTCCTTACCCTTATGGGATTACCTATTCGAATAGACAAATACCTTCTCTTGGTAAAACCGCACATCAATTAATCGGTGGATATTGCCCTTATGGTTATTCATCGGGTACATTAAGTATTTCACTTACCAATTCGATGATGGATTGTGATAATTATGAATATTTAATGACATACTTCTTGAATAATTTTAATCATATTGAAAGCCCACAAGAAATGGCACTGGCTACAATTGAGAATTGTAACTCAACAAATTTAATAATGCAATTTGATCAAGTCCCTCCTGAGTTTAGACCTTTCATCAATATATTAGCCACAAACTTAGGCGGTGATGTTACAGCTACATATTCGAGTCAAGGCTTTTGTAATGGAGATGTGGTGAATTCAATCATGTCAGTTGAATGGCCCGAAATTGATACTACTGTAGATGCTGGAAGTAGTGGCGAATTGATTGACAACTCAACTATTTCATCATCTTCTACCTATTCCAGTTCAATTCCAATTCCATCATCATCTGTAACTTATAGCAGTTCAATTCCAATATCCTCATCTTCTAGTGAGTACTCTAGTTCAACTCCAATATCTTCATCTTCCACAAGCTATACAAGCTCTGTACCTATTCCTTCATCTTCCACCAATTTTACTAGCTCAATTCCAATATCCTCATCTTCTAGTGAGTATTCCAGTTCCACTCCAATATCTTCATCCTCCACAAGCTATACAAGCTCTGTACCTATTCCTTCATCTTCCACCAATTTTACTAGCTCAATTCCAATATCCTCATCTTCTA
>JAJMJS010000031.1:0-31446 GCA_030563665.1 Scheffersomyces broadrunensis | reverse complement strand
ATCTAGCGAGTATTCCAGTTCAATTCCAATTCCATCATCATCTGTAACTTATAGCAGTTCAATTCCATTATCCTCATCTTCTAGTGAGTATTCCAGTTCAACTCCAATATCTTCATCTTTCACAAGCTCTGTACCAATTCCTTCATCTTCCACCAATTTTACTAGCTCAATTCCAATATCCTCGTCTTCTAGTGAGTATTCCAGTTCAATTCCACTGCCATCATCATCTGTAATTTATAGTAGTTCAATTCCAATTCCATCATCATCTGCAACTTATAGTAGTTCAATTCCAATTTCATCATCATCTAGTGAGTATTCCAGTTCAATTTCAATTCCATCATCATCTGTAACTTATAGTAGTTCAATTCCAACACCTTCATCTTCTGCTGACTATTCTAGTTCAATTCCATCATCATCTACCTATTCCAGTTCAATTCCAATTCCTTCATCTTCAATAGACTATTCCACCTCAATTCCATCCTCCTCTTCTAATAACTATTCCAGTACAACACCATTATCTTCATATTCCACAAGTACAAGTTCTGTACCTATTCCTTCATCTTCCATAGACTTCTCTAGCTCTATTCCAGTTTCATCGACTTCTACCAGTTTTACTAGTTCAATTCCAATTCCATCATCATCTTCTAGTTATACTAGTTCAATACCAATCTCATCATCATCCATTGACTATTCAAGTTCAACTCCAATCTCATCGTCTTCTATTAGTCATACAAGTTCAGCAAGCTCGTCATCTTCTTTCTACTCCAGCTCAATTCCAGTCTCATCATCTTCTATTGGCTATTCTAGTTCAGTTCCAGTCACAACGTCTTCTATAAGTCACACTAGCTCAATCCTAACTTCATCATCTTCTATTGATTCTAGTTCAGTACCAATTTCATCATCAATTGATTATTCTAGTTCAGTACCAGTTCTATCATCTTCTATTGAGTATTCCAGTGCAGTACCAATCCCATCATCTATTGTGTACTCCAGCTCAATTCCAATTCCGACTACAACGTCTTCTATAAGTCACACTAGCTCAGTCCTAACTTCATCATCTTCTATTGATTCTAGTTCAGTACCAATTTCATCATCAATTGATTATTCTAGTTCAGTACCAGTTCCATCATCTTCTATTGAGTATTCCAGTGCAGTACCAATCCCATCATCTATTGTGTACTCCAGCTCAATTCCAATTCCGACCACAACGTCTTCTATAAGTCACACTAGCTCAGTCCTAACTTCGTCATCTTCTATTGATTCTAGTTCAGTACCAATGTCATCATCAATTGATTATTCTAGTTCAGTACCAGTTCCATCATCTTCTATTGAGTATTCCAGTGCAGTACCAATCCCATCATCTCCTACAAGCCATACTAGTTCAAGCTCGGCCTCTTCATCTTCAGTTGCAACATTCAGCATAGGCTCTGAAACAAGCTCATCAAATGACAAAACAAACTATGCTGAAAGTTCGGTAGTAACAAGTTCTCCACAAGTATCTACTACCAATACTCCATCTAATACTGACGATGGTTCTTCGAAAAAAATTACTTCTCTCTCACTGAGTGGTTCGTCTTCCATTGAAGAAGCTTCTAATACAAATTCTTTACGTTCGAGAAGCCTTACTGCACCTAGCGTCGTTGTCCCAATTACTGATACTGATATTGTAGCTAACACTCACACATTAACATACACTGATGCTATGATTTATCTACCACCAGCTGCTGTTCCTCCGTCGATTAATCCAGTTGTTACAATTACAGACATTTTAGATCCAACTTATACTGTTACTGAAGTTGAAGCTAAAGCTTCAATTGGTATTTTAACTGATGCACACGTTGATAAAGATCCTGCAACTTCACGCATTGCTGGAATTAATTATCCGAAAGATCCAGCTGTTAATAATTATGATCTGGCTACTACTACAATTGATCCAGAACATTCTCCGAAAGATCCAACTGTTAATAATTATGATCTGGCTACTACTGCAACTGATCCAGAACATTCTCCAGTTACCCATGAAACTCCATTAGATGACCCCATTGGTTCTACTGTTGAAGACTCAAAAGTCAGTGATCCAAATGATAATGAACCTGCTTATCCTGATGCTGAAATCAAGCATGATATGGATTCAACATATTCTGAAGAAGATGAACATTTTATTGAAGATGAAGAAGTTGGTTCAATGGTTGCTAGCGATAGTATCACTACAGTACTATATAATTATCCATCTTCAGTTCCAACATATACTTCATCATATGAAGGTTCGGGGTCAATTAAAGCCACTTCTTCTTTTAGGCTTCTTTTAGTTGTATTTATGATAATGATGATGATTTAGTTCATATTAGTTTTTATTCTTTTTATTCTTCTTATATTATTCTATTGTTTGAATTTCTTTTGATTTCTTGTATATTGATTGTCTTTTTATGTCCTATCTTGTATATTGTTTCTATTTATATAGATTGTCACTTTTTTGAACTTTCTTCGCTAAGTGACAAACTAATACAAATATATTGCTACTACCACTAATTTTAATGATAATCACAGTATATTGACTATACTAACACTTTTAACATGGTCGTGCCCGAACACAAGAATTATATCCGACAAATATATTATAACAAATTCTACTTATGGTGGCTAAAAGACATGTTTTGCCATATAATAAGTAGTTAATATTATCATCTAACGTCCTGCTTTTATGGTAAATGACTTACAAATAATATTATATAATAATAAAAATAATTTTAAAACGGGATTATAATTTTGATTATTTTTTAAATCCAAATCAAATGACTTTCTAAAAATAGCAGTAAATATTTACAAGTTATGTGAAGTCATAGTCTAGCTTAAATTTAAATAGATTAATTTTCTTTACTTTTAAAAGTAAACAAACAGCCCCACCTTCTCTTGTAAAAATTTATATATAATTAAGTTTATAATCATCTATAAATTTATAAATTTAGTAATTAAATTTCTGGGTTCATGATCATAGCCTTGATTGCATCAATTTAAAAATTGTTTCACAAATGTTTTACTTTACATCACTACATATTTCTTCTAAACATTTTATTGTTACATATATATATATATAATTTCCCTCATCTCTATTTCTATATAACTCGTCTTTTTCTTGTATGTATGAATTAATTTCTTTAATTATCGTCTAACTATTTAAGATATATTATTTTCTTATAATTTCCATTTAAATACTTTTCGTGTCAACAGGTGGCTGTGAATTTTTTTTTTAACGTGTATCATTTATCTGCAGGTCCATCACCCAATTAGGGAAATATCATAATTAAATCGAATCAAAGATTGAATTTTCTTTTAAATTACTTCAAATCAATCAAAATCAAGCAAATCTATAGATATAATTATTGGTAATCTAACGTCATGAGTTACTATAATCATCATAATCTGCCGTATGCCAATCATCCAAGTGGTCAAGGTCAAGGACAAAGTAGTATGGGTCGTGATAATTCTGATTCATCAGTGACAGAATTTTTAAACCCAAATAATCAACAGCTGGGTACTTATGGTTATCACAATAATGATAGTACATCTTCGATTAATTTTCAACAACCTCCACAACCAACTTATAATCATCGAATAAGTTCCGGATCAGTGTTAAATGAATATTATAATGATCCAAGTCCAGCTCAACCTCAATCAAATCATCAAAGTTATATTCAACCACCAAATTTATCACCTTTACAAACTGCTGATGATCCATTTAGTAATCACTATGAAATGAATCAATTCAATGGCCTTCCTCAATATCAATATGAAAATACAAATACTTTACCTTATGATCCAAATCAAAATTACTATCAACAACCAACAACTGCATTCCATCAAGCCTTTGTACCTAACGTTTATGATGCTGAAGATGAAGATGAAAGAGAATTTGATCAGCAAATTCAATATAATCAATTTCAAGGTGATCATTATGATTTAGTTCCTGTGCATTTCCCAGAACCTGAGCCAGAACCTTCTTTACTTGATGTTCCACCACCATTTATTGATGACGAACAACCTCCAGAATCTCCATTTGAAGATGGTGTGCAATTCCCAGAACCTCCAGAAGAAGAGCCAGTCAGATCAAAACCACAAATTGGTATTGCCCCTGGTTTGAACGGTCATTTAGTACTTGATTGTCCTGTTGCAACTGAATTATTAACAAAATTTCCTGATTATAATCCTGAACTTAGAGATGGAGGATTATCTCGTGAATTTTCTTATATGAGATATACCGCAGTTACATGTGGACCATCTAATTTTTATCGTGATGGGTATATTTTAAGACCAAATCATTATCCAATTCAAAGACAAACAGAATTAATGATTGTTGTAACCATGTATAATGAAGATGATATTTTAT
Organism: Scheffersomyces broadrunensis; assembly: GCA_030563665.1. Classification (NCBI taxonomy): domain Eukaryota; kingdom Fungi; phylum Ascomycota; class Pichiomycetes; order Serinales; family Debaryomycetaceae; genus Scheffersomyces; species Scheffersomyces broadrunensis. The sequence continues at coordinate 27,062 of JAJMJS010000031.1, read as the reverse complement.
TAGCAAGAACTTTAAAAGGGGTATTTAAAAATATAAAGCATTTAGAATCAAGGACAAGATCAAATGTTTGGGGTAAAGATTCTTGGAAAAAAGTTGTTGTTTGTATTGTTAGTGATGGTCGTACCAAAATCAATGAAAGAGCTCAAGCTTTATTAGCTTCATTAGGTGTTTATCAAGAAGGGCTAGCTAAATCAATGGTTGACGATAAACATGTTCAAGCTCATGTTTATGAATATACTACAAGAGTTGGTATTTCAAGTGTAACTGATACGGTTAAATTAACAACTGAAAAAATTGTTCCAGTTCAATTATTGTTTTGTTTAAAAGAGCAAAATGCTAAAAAGATTAATTCTCATAGATGGTGTTTCCAAGCTTTAGGTCAATTATTAAATCCTGAAATTGTGATATTATTAGATTGTGGAACTCAACCCACTGGTAAATCACTTTATCATTTATGGAAAGAATTTGATAGAGATCATCGAGTTGCAGGAGCATGTGGAGAAATCAAAGCATCATTAAAGAAAAGGCAAATGCTTACCAATCCAATTGTTTATGGACAAAATTTTGAATATAAAATTTCGAATATTTTAGATAAACCAATGGAATCGGTATTTGGATTCATTAGTGTTTTACCAGGGGCATTTTCTGCTTATAGATATATTGCATTACAAAATGATATTAATGGTAAAGGACCATTAGAAAAATATTTTAAAGGGGAGTTTTTACATAGTTCTGGAGAATTAGATCCAAATGATGACGAATATGAATTAAAAAAGAGTCAATTAAAGGAAGAAGCTGGAATTTTTACATCAAATATGTATTTGGCTGAAGATAGAATTTTATGTTATGAATTAGTTGCTAAAAGAGGATGTAATTGGTTATTAAGATATTGTCGTGCAGCAAGTGCAGAAACCGATGTTCCAGAAGGTTTGGCTGAATTTATTTTACAAAGAAGAAGATGGTTAAATGGGTCATTTTTTGCAGCAATTTATGCATTAGTTCATTTTCCAAAAATTTGGTCATCATCTCATTCATTTGGTAGAAAATTCTTTATTCATATTGAATTTTTATATCAATTTTTAAGTTTGATTGTTTCATGGTTTTCAATTGGTTCATATTTCCTTGTATTTAGAATTTTAACAACCTCCTTAGGTGATCCAGACTTAGGATTTGCTCCTGGTAATATTTTATCAGTTATATTTTTATGGTTATATCTTGCATCAATAGTTACAACTTTTGTTTTAAGTTTTGGTAATAAACCAAAAGGAACAGAAAAGTTTTATATTGTTATTGTTGTATTCTTTGCAATATTAATGGCGTATATGATTTTTGCTGCTATTTATATGGCAGTTCATTCAATTCAAGCCATTTTCCGAGAGCATACAAAAATTACGGTTCAATTATTTTTACAAAATGCTGAATTTAGAGATTTAGTGGTGGCAACTTCTTCAACTTATGCATTATATTTCCTTGCGTCATTTATTTATTTCGAACCTTGGCATATGTTTACTTCATTTGTTCAATATATTTTATTATCACCATCATATATTAATGTTTTAAATATTTATGCATTTTGTAATATTGATGATATTTCTTGGGGTACAAAAGGTGAAACTGGTGGTAAGTCATTAGGTGCAGCTAAATTAAGAGAAGATGGTACATTTGATGTTAGTATCCCAATTTTAAAAGAAGAAATCAATCAATCATATTTAAATCAATTAGAAAAAATTAAAAAACCCGTTGTTGATGATGGTAAAAAACCACCAATTAGTAATGATGATTATTATGCATTTATTAGATCAATGACAGTTTTAGTATGGATGTTTTCAAATTTTGTAATTGTTGCATTAGTATTGGAAACAGGAGGATTTAGTCAATTTGAAGATCAAGCAAATTTAGTTACAATTAAACAAACTAGAGCTAAAATATATTTAACAGTAATTTTATGGATGGTAGCATTCATGGCATTATTTAGATTTATTGGATGTTTATTCTATTTAGTTCAAAGATTAGCAAGTAGAATGAGATCATCAGATCATGCAACAGTTCATAGTAAACTTCGTCAATAGATTTTAATTATTATTTATATAGACTTATTTAATGAAAAATTAATATTTAATAATCTTCGGTTGTTATAACTTAATTTGGTTAAAATATTTTTGTACGCATAAGCAAATTGACTCCACAATGACACTATTTCTAATCAAAAAAAAAAATAATAATAAAAATTAAAAATTCAAATATTATAAATTCAAAGTTTTAATTCAATTCAAAATTATATTCAATTACATAAACTTATATAATGACCGGGGTTTCAACCAATTTAATCCATGGGGCCGATCATCTCTCTCGTGTAGCAGATGTTATCCCACCAATTAATATAGCTACCACGTTTAAGTATGAATCTGATCCTACTAAATTAATCAAAGTAAATGAAAGATTTAAAGCAGGAATTCTTAATAATCCATGGTATTCAAGATTATCTCATCCAAACTCAGAGCAAGTTGAAACGGCAGTTGCAAAAGTAACTGGTGGTTATGTTGTTGCTTATTCTTCTGGTCTTTCAGCATTTTTTGCTGCTTTAACTTATTATAATCCAAAAGTTTTAAGTATTGGAAAAGGTTATCATGGATGTCATGGTATTGCTGATATTTTTACAAGAAATAATGGTTTGAAACAAATTACATTAGATGATGATTTTAGTCAATTAAATAAAGGTGATATTGTTCATTTAGAAACTCCAGTTAATCCAGAAGGAATAACTTTTGATATTAAATATTATGCCGATAAAGCTCATGAAAGAGGAGCAATTTTAATAGTTGATGCAACTTTTGCTCCACCTCCATTACTGGATCCATTTGAATTTGGTGCTGATCTTATTATGCATTCAGCAACAAAATTTTTTGGTGGTCATTCTGATTTATTAGCTGGATTTTTAATTACAAAATCAAAAGATGTTAGAGATGCATTACTTCATGATAGACTTTTATTAGGTACTAATATTGCAAATTTAGAAAGTTCACTTTTAATTAGAGGTATTAGAACTTTAGAATTAAGAGTTCTTAGACAATCTGAAAGTGCAACGAAAATAGTTGAATATCTTGTCAAGAATCAATCTAAATTCCCTCAATTATCTAAAGTATATCATGGATCTTTACAAACTGATAGTTATATTAAAAAGCAAATGCCAAGGGGTAATTCTCCAGTATTTTCAATTGATGTGGAAACTGAAGAATTTGCGAGATATTTACCATCAAAATTAAAATATTTTTATCATGCGACTTCTTTAGGTGGTGTTGAAAGTTTAATTGAATGGAGAGCAATGAGTGATCCAGAAGTACAACCAACTCTTTTAAGACTTAGTATTGGGGTTGAAAACGTTGAAGATTTAATTGAAGATTTAACTCAAGCTTTTCTTGCAACTCAACTTGAAGTACTGAAATTATCTTAACTTATCTTAGAATCTTATAGTTATAAGTGAAAATTTTATAGAGATTAAAAATAAATTTTTTTAAATTAAATAATGTATCGGATTTTCCGCGGAGCATTTATTAAACAACTTTTTTTTTTTGTAGTATTAAATGTATTAAAGGGGTTGCCGAAAGATCCATATCTATTTTAATAAGATGTCGATCACAATAAAAATGTTATAGTTTGCTTGGCTCTCTTACCAATGCTTTATTGTGTTTTTCAATTCGTTGATATTTTGCGCTTTTCACAGTTGGAAGGTGATTGAAGGTCAATCCAAAACAAAACAAAACAAAACAATGTAAAATCTATTCAAATTAGGACCGCATCATTCTAACCGTATTATCCACCTTACCAGATTATTTATTAGAATATTAAATTTAGATAATTAAAAGTTTTATTAAAAAATTTATGGTATGAGAGCGCAAAAACAAAAACAAAAACAAAAAAAAAAAAAAAAAAAAAAAAAAAAAAAAAAAAAAAAAAAAAAAAAAAAAAAAAGAAATTTAAATTTTCGTAAATTTTTAACTTTAAAAAAAAAAAATTTAAAATTTTTTAAAAAAAAAAAACGATGAGCGGCTCCGTATAAAAATTTAGAGGGATTTTTCAGTTATATAAATAGGGACATAATATCCTTTAATTATTTTATATATTTATATTCGATTATTAAATTTCAAATACTAATATTGGATCCATTCCCAAGAAGAATTATCTTACTAAAATATACTTTGAAAATCAACAATGGCTAAATACGAATGTTCAGAACATATGCATGGTTTCTTAAAGGAATTACCAAAGTGTGAACATCATGTTCATTTAGAAGGTACTTTAGAACCATCATTATTATTCAATTTAGCCAAGAGAAATACTATTGAATTACCAACTCATTTCCCACCAACTGTTGAAGCTTGTAATGTTAGATACAATCAATTCACTGATTTACAAGATTTCTTAGATCATTATTATATTGGTATGAGTGTTTTAATTCAAGAAGTTGATTTTTATGATTTAGCTATGGAATATTTTACTAAAGCTCATTCTGATGGTTGTTTACATTCTGAAGTTTTCTTTGATCCTCAAGGTCATGTTGAAAGAGGTATTTCAATTGATACTGTTGTTGATGGTTTTGATAGAGCTTGTAAAGAAGCTAATAAAAAATTTGGAACTACCAATAAATTAATTATGTGTTTATTGAGACATTTACCTGCTGCTTCAGGTTTACAAACCATTAATGATGCTCATAAATATTATGAATCTGGTGTTATTCATGGTTTAGGTCTTGATTCAAGTGAAAAACCTTTCCCACCTCATTTATTTACTGAATGTTATCTGTTATTAAAGAATAAATTTCCTCAAGTTGGTTTAACTGCTCATGCTGGTGAAGAAGGTGATCATACTTTTGTTTCAAATTCACTTGATTTATTAAGTGTCACAAGAATTGATCATGGTGTTAATTCTCAACATAGTGATGAATTAATGCATAGATTATCTACTAATCAAACTTTATTATCATTATGTCCTTTATCAAATGTTAAATTACAAGTTGTTAAAGATGTTTCTGAATTACCAATTGATGTATTCTTAAAGAAAAATGTTCCATTCTCAATTAATTCTGATGATCCAGCTTATTTTGGTGGTTATATTTTAGATAATTATATTACTGTTCATACTAGATTTGGTTTCAGTCCTGAACAATGGAAACAAATCGCCTTATATGGTATTAATGGTTCTTGGTGTGATGAAGATAGAAAAGCCGAATTAAGAAAAAGAGTCGATGAAGTTCACAACAAGTACAAAGGATTAATTTAAGTTTAATCACTAATACATTTTGTTTTTTTATTACCCATTATAATATATTTCAACACTTTATATTATCTTTTCTTTTTATATTTACATTTGCATTTGTTCGTTTTAGGGGTTTTCTTTTGCATAGTTTTTTTATCTGGGGCATTCATATATAGAATTATTCAACTAATTATTAATAGATATTTATCATTAAAATTTTTATTTTATTTTTTTTCACCCAATTGTAAAGTTTCTTTCTATATAAGTCTTCTATAAATTCATGCTAAACTAATCGTATTAGCTCTTCCTTTAATCATATCTTTCCAACGATTGTTTAAACAATTTAAATCCTTTTCTTTCCATACACTTTCAACAACTCTTCTACTAATTTTAACGCTTGCCAACTCACGAATTCTTTCCATTTCAATTAATCTACTAAGAACAAACCATCTTTGCTCTTCATTTTCAACACCAACTATCCCCATTATAAATAATGGCCATAATAATGACATGGATACTGGTAATGATTCAATCAATTCCATTGACTTCTTCGTTATATCTCTAACCTTTTTGATTCTTTCACTATACTTTTTGGGCAATTTACTTACTTCTTCCATAACACTATTTCCATTCACATCTCTTTTACTATGATTTAAATAAAGAAATTCCAAATCAATTCTAGCATGAAGATATAATAACGTTGCAAACTTTTTGATTTCAGAAATTTTTATAATACTTTCATGAGTATGATCATCTAATTCACTTAATTTTAGATATTGATTTAAATTATGCAATTTTTTTTCTATTTTATCACGTTCTTCCAATACATAATTTTGAACTTCTAAAAATTCTTTATCATTTATATCTTTAAATTCATAACTTTCATACGCTTCTCCAAGTTTAGAGATTTGATTTATTATTGAGATTAAATGAGGCGATACCCCGATTATTAAATCAATTCTTTCATCAGAATCATTTTTAAGACTTTTAAGATAGTCATCATCCTCAATTATTTTATTTTGAAACCATGCAGTTTCTCCCATAACTTCGTGAGACATAAAGTATCTTATAAAGAACTTCGCTATTGGTGTTATGTTTGATCGAATTGATGAAACTTTTAAGAATTCTTTTGCACCATTTAAATGTATTAACCATGATTCTCCGCAAGTTGAAGAAATATCGGTAAAGCATAGCATTAATACCGTAACTAATACTTCATCCCAATTACTTGATTTTGTGGATTGTTTTTCTTTTATCAATGATGGTAAAGTTTGTAAAACTTCAGATGTATAATTTCTTGATAAATGTTCAAATTTAGTATTACCTAATAATGATAATTGTTTAGATGCAACGGCTACCAATGTCTTGTATACAATTGGAGAATTTTGAGCCAATGGAACCACCAAATAAAGATACGGATTGAGATCAGGATTAACTCCAATTACAGGAGCTGGGATTAATCCACTTTTACCATCTTGACCTATGGGATAACAAATACATCCTGGACAAATACCTTCCACAAAATAATTGAATACCTCATGTTCTAATTTATAATTATTTTGATAAAATTCTGAATTAAATACGCTTATAGCGCTATTCGAGAATGATTTACTGAAATATTCATCAAAGTTAAAGACAAATTCATAATTAGTCAAAGGAGTTGTTCCTGTATTTGCTTCTGAAATCGAAGGTGAATCAGAAGCTAGCATTAAATGATTTCTTTCGTCTTCATCTTCTAATTTTACATAGAGTGATGGTTGAGGCAGTGATGTTGATTGGTGGTCAAAATCAGAAGTAATTAATTCAGGATTTTGTATCACTAAATCATTTATATCATTTAATACTAATTGATTAGTACGATTATCATTAACGGATATGACAATTTTTTTATTTTCAATTTGATTCTTTTTCTCTGATTTAACCTTTAAATTAGGATTGTGTTTGATTAATTGTAAATCATCTTTTGTTACCATATTGAATATCCTGGTGAAATCTTGATAGGTTGTATTTAAGAATATATTACCTTCATTAGGACTCTTAACCCACTTAACAGAATCATTATTTAGTAACATTTCCGTTAGAGTAAGTTGCTTCTGTTCGTCGGGATCTAGGTTTGGTTTTAGTTGTTGTTGTCTAATTATTTTATTTTGCTTCGACCTACCAAATGATATACCTTTAGCAATGGCTTCATCTTCCCATAATAATTTCATTCCATAATTACATTCTAATTTCAAGCGAACACAATTGTTACATTTAGGATGAAATTCATCACACTTTACCCTTCTCCTTTTACATGTCAAACATCCATTTCGACTTCTTTTATCAAACTTTCTAGTTCTTTTGGGTTTAACTTTATCATTTTTTGATAGATTTGGATCTTCTGATTCTTTTGATTGTGAATTGGACATGAAAAAATGAATATATTTATATATATATATATAAAAGTTTACCAATTGAATCAATAAAATTGTTTATGATGACGACTTGAAAAAATAAAAAGTATTATGAACGACCAAAATAGGAATGAAATACGTAATTGAACGAAAAGAATTGATATATATTATTACTTGGAAATCTCAATATAAAAAGAATGATTGGAAATCCAGTAACAACGTTGATCTTATATGTACGAATTAATCGTCTACTCTATAAGAAGGTTATTTTTAAATTTATTAGAAAAGTCCTTTTCTATTGTATTTACTCCTTAATCGGAAGTTTTGTTAGTAATCCTTTAATTTTTCTGTTATGTCGTGCATAGAATCATTTTTCTTAATTATTTAGACACACTCTATTTCGGTTATCTTGTCCAGATCTCCTGTTTTAAATTGTGTCAAACTTATTCAGATATAAGTAAGGGAAGGTATCTAATCAAATTATATGGTGAACAATGCATTTTTGACCATTTGAATTAATACACAGATTTTTCATTGCATATTTCCAACTAAAATAATTGAAATCTTTTTTATGTATCTGGCGATCTAGTTTGAAAATATACACAAGGAAAACTCAATCATTCAGTATTCCACTGCTCTGTTACATATCTGATCTGATCAGTATAAACTTGCCTATTCCGAAAAAAATATATCTTCAATAACAATCTTATCTGTACATAAGTATACAGGAGTTTTTAAAGTTATAATTCACTACTTATAATAATTGACTATTAGAATAAAATACAAGTAGGCATACTTCATTCAGGCTATCCTGAATTCTTACTGAGCTAAGATTCAGAACCAAAATTATTATTTTTCTATTTTTCATGCTGCCCAGGCCCTAAAACAACAGTTATATCCATAGTATTAGAGCTTGAATCAATGGTTTACATTGAAGGATAAGTATGCAAGAATTGTCATCGAAAGAATAACATCTAAAGATAACTCTGCATTTCATTCGTTGTTCAAAGATGACTTAATCTGACTTCATTCTACCATCTAGAATGATCATCTTTATCTAGAGTTAATAGAAACATACTAATCATCGTCCAACACTTCAAAGGAAATTGATTTCTTTGCGGATATATTATATGTATCTATCAAAAGATAATGTATTTAATTTAATGGATTGATTGATTCATCTTTTAATATGTGAATTTTTCCCTTTTTGACTGCCAAACCATTTTGGGCTAAAATAATTAATAATTATATTATCTGGAGCAATCAATCAAACGAATCATACATAATAGTATTTTAATTTCAATAATTTGATTAATCTTCTCTTTCAAAACTCAACAATTTACTTATAACCCCTTGTCGACATGATATAAAATTAAGGATTTATAAAATTTGAAAATTTTTGGTTGTAAACTTTAATTTTTTGTAATGTCAGCTCTGCGAACAGTCGCCTTAAAAAAAATAAAATATTATGAAAAAGGTTTTAGTCGTACCGAGTAGTATATTATAAATTTTAGTCAAACTTACAAAGGGATATGTGATACCTATAAATAATATCTGTTAACGATTAGCATATAGCAATATTTTCTCACCTTGATTACGTATGAGTACTTGTACCTTGCTCCTATTTATTGTTAACCCATCTGAAATGCGCCTCATTCATTTTTGTGGTAGCTAAGGTACTCATGTATTATAATTTGTAAATAATAACAAGTCAATAATAAAAAGATCATGATAAGTTGTTTGAAAAGCTTTTCTACTTCATTCTGAATTGTTGCAAGCAACTAAGAAATATATGGCAATGTCGATCAATATTCACCAAATTGTCAATTGTAATCGACTCTTATCAACACAATGCTACATTACGCATACTGTGGGGGAGGGACCAGGGGAATCTCGCGGTCCAGGCATAAAAAATAAAAAATTGGAAGGAGAGACCCAAGGTATTTTCGTGTCACCTTTTTTATTTGGTTTGAATAAAGAATGAATTCAATTATAATAATAAATGTATTGATTGCTTTAAGTTTTACAAACAAAAATAAAAAAATCTCTGTAAATAAGCTATAAACTGAAAAATGGGTATCCTAAACAAAAAACACTAAAAAAATTCCCCTACTAAATAAAAAACCAAAAATAAGAAATAAACAAAAATTAAAATTTAAAAAAGAAAAGAATCATTAGTACCTAATCACTATAAAGTCCAGAATTCAGTGATGTTAGCACCTCCACCATTAAATGCTAAAGCATTTGGTGAGCCAGAATCTAAACCGGAAATAACACCTTTAGTACTATATTTAATTAATTTTTTCTTTAAACTTGCTGGATCTAATGGAGCCTTTGAATAATCTGAAGCTGCATCAGGATATAATGATAAATAATAAGATAATAAACCTGTAATATGTGGAGTTGCCATTGAAGTACCGGACATTAAAGTAGAATCACTCCAAATATAAGTTGATTCAATGTTTACACCAGGAGCAAAAATATCAACATCCTTACCCCAATTTGAAAATTCAGCTTTTGCATCATTTTCATCAGTAGCACCAACAGTAATAGGACCTGAAGCTCTAGCAGGAGAATAATCTGAAGCATCTTGATTAGCATTACCAGCAGCAACAGCAACATGCAAACCAGCTTTAACTGCAGCATTAGCTGCTAAATCTAATGCATCAGAAGCACCACCTCCGATTGACATATTAACAGTCGAACCCTTAAATCCTTTCTTGCTTTGAACATTTTGTTGATGATCAATAACAGCAAATTCAAGACCTTTAATAATATCTGAAGTTGTACCACCACCTAAAAAGTTCATAACACCAATAGCAACTAATTCAACATGCTTTGCAATACCATAAGTTTTCGAACCAATGACACCAGCACAATGTGTACCATGACCATGACCATCAATTTTTAAATTTGGAAAAGCAACAGCAGAACCCCAGCTTGCTCTATTTTCAAATTCTTCATGTTCAATTTTGATACCAGTATCAATAACATAAGCAACAACACCTTTACCACCTTCATTATCATAAAGATATTCTGATTTTGGACTTAATTCACGATGACTAACTCTACTTAAACCCCAAGGAGCATCTTTTTGAATATCAAATTCATTAATTTTAAAAATTGAATCTGGTTCAATAAATTTAACTCTTGGATTTTTTTGAATTTTTTTAATTAAACTTTCAGTAAAATATCCAAAATAACCAGCGAATGATGTATCTTCAAAATTAAAAAAATTTAAATCAACTTTATTTGGATTTAATCCTTCAATTTTTATCATTAATTGAAATTGTTGATCTACCCAAAGTTGATGTTCAACCTTTTCTTCTGGTAATAAACCATCTTTAAAAACAACAATATATCTATTTGGAATAATTTGATTTTTACCATTATCTAAATTAACCATAGGTGCTAAATAATCATCAAATGAATTACCACCTTGAAATGGTTGTTGAAGTAATTCTTTTGCCCCTGTACCAGTTTTTGATAAGAGTTCAAAACTAAATAAAGTTTGAAAATCAGGAATGACCAACGCGTTAGCAGTCATCAGACATGCTGTTAATAAGGTGAATAAAGGTTTAACATACATATTTAATAAGTGAATATGTATTAAAGAAGAATAACAAGAATTGATAGGAAAGAAGAGATATGAGTAACTTTCTCCAACAAAAGGGGGAGGAGAAAGTTTAACTGTCGCGCAAATTAAAATTTTGGTTTTGTGAGGTATTTGAACAGCCACTGTTTAATTGATACTAAAATATATCTATAAATATATATAATACGTATATATTGATATATATTCTATTTCGTAAGAAACATATCTTTTGAATAACATATATAATGAACTATTTATAATGAATAGATATAATTGTAATATATATACATTTAATAATTGGTTATATAAGGGGTCGTGTGATGAACAGATGGCAGTTAAAAAATGATAAGGTCAAAAAACAAACAGAACAAAATTAGCCCGGAAAGCCATTTGTAATACAACTTTCAACAACCTCCTTTGAAATAGATTAAAATAAATCATAGTTCTACTTCGTAGAATATATCATACTAGATTTATCTGCTTCCATTCAATTAGACGTTACTCACACACTATATATCCATATATCCGTAAACCTTTTCATACTTATAGCAAAACAATAATATGTCTCATTCATCACGAAAGAAATTATTATTGATGGGCCGTTCAGGGTCTGGTAAATCATCAATGAGATCAATGATCTTTTCTAACTACAGTGCATTTGACACTAGAAGATTAGGTGCAACTATTGATGTTGAACATAGTCATTTAAGATTTTTAGGTAATATGACATTAAATTTATGGGATTGTGGTGGACAAGATGTATTTATGGATAATTATTTTACCAATCAAAAAGATCATATATTTAAAATGGTTCAAGTTTTAATTCATGTATTCGATGTTGAATCAAAATCTATTAATAAAGATATTGAGATATTTATAAAAGCTTTAACAAATTTACAAAAATATAGTCCAGGAGCAAAAATTTTTGTATTATTACATAAAATGGATTTAGTTCAGATTGATAAACGTGAAGAATTATTTACAATTATGATGGATAAATTACAAAAAATTTCAAATCCATATCAATTTAAATTAATTGGATTTCCAACTTCAATTTGGGATGAAAGTTTATATAAAGCTTGGTCACAAATTGTTTGTTCATTAATTCCAAATATGAATTTATTAAATAATAATTTATTAAAATTAAATCAAATATTAGATTCAGAAGAAATTATATTATTTGAAAAATCAACATTTTTAGTTATATCTTCAACTGCAACTATACAACAACAAAATCAAATTGAAAATGGTAACAATAATAATTCATCACCACCTCCACCTGAAGAATTAGATCCAAAAAGATTTGCAAAAATTTCTTCAATTATTAAAACTTATAAACAATCAATATCAAAATTAAGATCTAATTTCACAAATTTAATTATTAGAGGTAGTAATGGTGCTCATTTTTATATTGATATATTAACGGATAATATGTTTATAATGATTGTATTAAGAGATAATAAAGATTTAAAAGTTAATCAATCAACAATACAACAACATGAAGAATTGTTAATATTAAATAATATAAAATCAGCTAGAAAATGGTTTGAAAAGATTGAAAGTTCAGGAAGTGTATAAAATTAGATGCAAGAAGATAAAAGAGAAGATAAAAGAGAAGATAAAAGAGAAGAAAAGAAAATAAACAGAAATCATAAATATATTTAATAGAGAATAATTTTAAACGAATAATGTAGATGTAGATAACGAATAATTATTTTTTAACTATATGTTCTCCCACGTGATTTAATTAAAAAAAAATTGTCGTATAGGTAATACATTTAGGGGTACGATACTGTAGTAGAAAATTATGAATTAACAAATTTAAATTAAATTCCGGACATAATCATCCTTTGAATCATCACTTAGCTAGCTTTAAAATGAGTAAAAAGATATTTGACCTTCTAACTCATCCAACTGAATTGAAATCAGTTATTCAATTGTTTTACTTTAGACAACCTTTACATATTGTACCACCACAATCAGATAATTTAAAAAGATGTTATCAATTATTAAATAAAAGTTCAAGATCATTTGTTGCTGTTATTCAAGAATTACACCCAGAATTAAGAGACGTTGTAGTGGTATTTTATCTTGTATTAAGAGCTTTGGATACTATAGAAGATGATATGACCCTTGATGCATCGTTTAAAGTTCCATTATTAAGATCATTTCATGAAAAATTAAATTTAACCGATTGGACTTTTGATGGTAGTGGACCAAATGAAAGCGATAGAATCGTTTTAGTTGAATTTGATAAAGTTTTAACTGAATATCATTTATTAAAGCCAGCTTATCAAGATGTTATTAAGGATATAACCATCAAAATGGGTAATGGTATGGCTGATTATATTTTAAATGATAATTTTAATCTAAATGGACTTGAAACTGTAAAAGATTATGATTTATATTGTCATTATGTTGCAGGATTAGTTGGTGAAGGATTAACAAAATTATTAGAAGCCAAGTTTCCTGATGCATCATTAAGTGAAGATAATTTTGAAAAATCAAATTCAATGGGATTATTCTTACAAAAGACAAATATTATTAGAGATTATCATGAAGATTTAGAAGATGGTAGATCATTCTGGCCAAAAGAGATCTGGTCTAAATATACTGATAGATTACCATCATTTCATGAAGATTTATCTGAAGAATCCGAATTTCAAGGTTTAAGTTGTACAAATGAATTAGTATTGAATGCTTTGGGTCATGCTAAGCATGTATTAGAGTATCTTTCATTGGTTAAAGATCCTTCATCATTTAATTTCTGTGCAATTCCTCAAGTTATGGCAATTGCAACTTTATCAGAAGTTTATAATAATCCTAAAGTTTTACATTCAGTTGTTAAAATTCGAAAAGGTACAGCTTGTGGATTAATGTTACAAAGTAGAACATTTCCAGAAGTAGTTAAAATATTCAGAAAATATATTCAAGTAATAAATCATAAATCATCAGTTAGGGATCCAAATTATTTAAAGATTGGTATTAAATGTGGAGAAATTGAACAATTTTGTGAAACTTTATATCCAGATTTAAAGTCTTTACCACAAGGTGTTGAGCTTCCTGTAACAGCAATAAGCGAAGCTATTGAATCAAGAAAATCAGTCGATGAAAGTATGCAAAGAAGAATCGATCAAGAAAATCTTAACACTAACATTACTTTGATAAGTGTATTGACGATATCTTTTGGTATATTATATAAAATTATCTTTTAGAAGATCAGAACAGAACGATATGAAATGAGAGAAGAATGCTTGCTTTCACAGATGTGTGTAAATTTAAGATATATAAATGTTCCAACAATGAATATATATATATAACTGGATAAATTACAAGTTGTAGATAACTAGACAATTTTAAACAATTATTGGAGACTCAGCTAAGACTGAAATATTGCTTCACCCTCTAATTTACGGTATTCAATTGTATGCGTTATATACATGACATGGTCAAGCTTTAATTTAAAGGAGGCATTTATTAAAAGATTCTATTTCAAATGGTAGTTTCAAAGGCGACAATGAATTTGAATATTGCTGCTAGAACTTCTACCTCTATAAAAACGACCCACGTGATAAAAAGTTTTTATTTATTTTAGCGACGCGAGATTTTATCGTTTAGCGGATCCATTTTAAATTTTTTGTTTTTTTTCTGGTACGGTACGATGAAAAATACGTAAAATTACCCCTAAACATTATCAATTGAAAACAACAATTGACTAGCTTCAAAATGAGTAAAAAGGTCATTGAACTTCTTAGTCATCCAAATGAATTGAAGTCAGTTATTCAATTGCTTTATTTCAGACAACCGTTACATGTTGCACCACCACAATCAGATAATTTGCAAAGATGTTATCAATTATTAAATAAAACTTCAAGATCATTCGCTGCTGTTATTCAAGAATTACATCCAGAATTAAGAGATGCAATTATGATCTTTTATCTTGTATTAAGAGCATTGGATACTATAGAAGATGATATGACTATTGACCCATCAATAAAAGTTCCATTATTAAGAACCTTTGATGAAAAATTAAAATTAAGTGATTGGACATTTGATGGTAATGGACCAAATGAAAGCGATAGAATCGTTTTAGTTGAATTTGATAAAATTTTAACTGAATATCATCTATTAAAACCTGAATATCAAGACATTGTTAAAGATATAACCATCAAAATGGGTAATGGTATGGCTGATTATATTTTAGATGATAATTTTAATCTTAATGGAGTCGAAACCACAAAAGATTATGATTTATATTGTCATTATGTTGCAGGGTTAGTTGGTGAAGGATTAACCAAGTTAATGGTATTAGCCAAATTTTCTGATAAATCATTGGTTGAAGATAATTTTGAAAGGTCAAATTCAATGGGATTATTCTTACAAAAGACAAATATTATTAGAGATTATCATGAAGATTTAGAAGATGGTAGATCATTCTGGCCAAAAGAGATCTGGTCTAAATATACTGATAGATTACCATCATTTCAT
Source organism: Scheffersomyces broadrunensis (assembly GCA_030563665.1). Classification (NCBI taxonomy): domain Eukaryota; kingdom Fungi; phylum Ascomycota; class Pichiomycetes; order Serinales; family Debaryomycetaceae; genus Scheffersomyces; species Scheffersomyces broadrunensis. The sequence continues at coordinate 11,333 of JAJMJS010000031.1, read as the reverse complement.
GAAGATTTATCTGAAGAATCCGAATTTCAAGGTTTAAGTTGTATAAATGAATTAGTATTGAATGCTTTGGGTCATGTTAAACATGTATTAGAATTTCTTTCATTGGTTAAAGATCCTTCATCATTTAATTTCTGTGCAATTCCTCAAGTTATGGCAATTGCAACTTTATCAGAAGTTTATAATAATCCTAAAGTTTTACATTCAGTTGTTAAAATTCGAAAAGGTACTACTTGTGGATTAATTTTACAAAGTAGAACATTCCCAGAAGTAGTTAAAATATTCAGAAAATATATTCAAGTAATAAATCATAAATCATCAGTTAGGGATCCAAATTATTTAAAGATTGGTATTAAATGTGGAGAAATTGAACAATTTTGTGAAACTTTATATCCAGATTTAAAGTCTTTACCACAAGGTGTTAAACTTCCTGTAACACCATTAAGTAAGATTTTAGATTCAAGAAAGTCAATTGATGAAAGTATGCAAAGAAGAATTGATCAAGAAATTTTTAATGCTAACGTTATTTTATTGACTATATTTATTATACTTTTGGGTATTTTATACAAAATTATCTATTAAAAAAGATAAAAGAGACAATTTCGAGAGACATTCTTTATAAATATATTAATAAGATTTATAGCATTGTAGATTTGTTATATATTCCATAAACAATAATTAAGACTATAATAATAATTCTGTATTGCGAGCCAGAAGTCAGAAAAAGATTGCTAATTTTGCGATCCAAAGTTGTAGGCTAGATCTTGTTAGCACTTCATAAAAAGGACATATTATATTCTTGACTGAACTCTCCATTAAGTGTTTAAAACGCCCATACAGTCCTTCAGAAGCTTACTTCTTTGTTGTGTATATTATTAAAGGTATTTGAATTCTTTTGACTTTTACCTTCCCAATATTTTTACCGATTGCTGCGGTCAAAAAAATAAGTCACGAAATTATAAAGGGACTCCTAAATTTCTTTATTATATATATTTACTAGTAGCACTTCATATAACATCATCATCACAATCATTACTACCACCCAACACATACCACCATGGCACTGACCACTACTGAACCTATGGAAAAGGTCTTATTTCATATTAGACTTATTAATTGGTCATTAGATTATTATGATTCTTCCGGAGAAGATAAACTTGTAACACCTATTATATTACAAGATATCAATGGTCCATGTCCATTAATTGCACTTATTAATACTTTGGTTATTGATTATGAATTGAAATTGAAACAACATGTAACAAATGATATAAAAATTGATTATGATAATGATTTAAAATTAAAAGGATTACTTGATTTTAAAACTTTATTAATTAAACGTGAATCAAAATTTGGATTTATTGAATTAAAACAATTATTAACTCAATTAGGTGATCTTATACTTATATACAATAATGATAAGCATATTGATGAGCAAGAAGAAATTGATCAAATACTATTAAATTTACCAATTTTACATACTGGATTATCAGTTAATCCAAACTTAGTACATGGAGATTTTGTTAAAGATGATTTAGCATCAAGATTATTTGATTTATTTGAATTAAAATTTAAGCATGGTTGGGTGATAAATCCAATTGATAACGAAAACATTGACTGGAATGTTTCAAATATTCATCAACATGATGAATTAAAAGAAGACGAAGAAGAAAGTAATAATAATTTACCACTGCCAGATAATTATTCAAAATTAATTGAATTATTCAATGAATTACAAACTTTTGATGTTATCCAGGATTATTTATTAATAGATGAGCAGCAAGGTCTTGAAAAATTACAAAATCAAAGATTAATTAATAAATGGTTAGAATTAAATAAAACTCAATTAACAACTATTGGATTAAATCAATTAAATACTAATTTATTAGATGAAGAAGTTATAATATTCTTTAGAAATAATCACTTTAATACCTTATTTAAAAAAGGTGATATGGATATGTATTTATTAATTACTGATACATCATTTAATAATAAATCAAATAAAATAGTTTGGCAATCATTTAATTCAATAAGTGGTAAAGATGATTTATTCTTTTCAGGAGATTTTTTACCAATACTTGAGCTTAATTCGAATATAAATGAAGAAGGATATAATGATGAAGATTTTTTATTACTGAAAAAATTACAAGAAGAAGATGATGAAGCATTAGCAAGACAAATGCAACAAATTTATACAAGAAAGGTTAGTAACTCAAATAATAAATCTTTAAGATCAAAGAAATCTGAAAAGGAATTACCAAAACCTCCCGCTAGCCAATCTTCATTAGATTCAATAGATAAATCATCATCATCAAAGACTACAAGTAGAAAGTCGTCAAGAAACAAGCTCTTTTCACTTTTTAGTAAAAATTAAATAGAAATAATTTATTAAATATATAAGTTTCTATATTTTATTATGTTTTATTATGTTTTATTATTCATCCTTTGAATCATCATCAAATTCATCAGCTACACTTTTATTATTACTTACTTCATTATCATCTTGTGCTAAATCTTCTTCTTCTTCTTCTTCTTCTTCTTCTTCTTCACCTTCATATTCCATAGGATCAAATTCATTTCTAATTGCATCCATTTTTTTAAGTTCATTAGTTGTTGGTTCTCTTAATTTAAAATTAATTCCATCATAAGTACTTTCACTTAAAAATCTATTAATTTCTGTATTTGTTGAAACTCGATGTTTTTTTAAATCAATTCTACCAGTAATTGGATAATAATAAGCTACTTTTCTTTTCTTTGGATTTTCTTCATCAGGTACAAATTTAATTGAAATTTCTTCATAATCTTTTGAAAATCTATTAAATGTCATATCAAAATTGGTTGAATATTTATAATCATAATTTTCAATCGATTTATCATCTTCATCTAAAAGATTAATTGGTTTTTCACGTTCTGTTGAATGTAAATTTTTATATAATTTAGTAGCACTATTATTATTTAATTGATACATTGAAATCCATTCACCATCATCTGAAGTAATTGGTTTTAAAATAGTAGTATTAATAATATTCTTTTGTAAATTTTCATCGAATTTTTCACCTTGCTTTTGTTTTAAAACTTGTAATTCACGAGTTAATGATGCTGATCCAATAAATTTAACATTTAAAAATTTTGAATCTGTCATTGATGTATCAGGTAATAAAGGCCAAGTTGAAATAGCTTTTAAATGCTTCTTTCTTGGATGTTTTAATTTATCCAAATTAATTAATGTATCACGAGCAGCTTCGAAAGTTTGTTCAACTGCTTTTAATTGATCATCAGGATTTAAAGCTTCTGATGATTCCTTTCGAATTTTTGATTTTGTTGAATCATTACTAGTATCACTATTATGAGATTTAATTTGTCGTTCAGCAATATATTCTGTTCTTCTTAAGAATGAAACTCCAGGTTCTGTCTTTGCTATATTAGTTATACCAGCATCTCTTAATAATGCACGATCCTTTGGATGTAAAACAATTGGTTTATCTTTATCATTAATATTAATCATATTATGAATTACACTATCTTTTCCATCATCTAAAAATCCATTATTATTTATTAAATTTAAATTCATACCTAATTCTTCATCAATACTTTCTATTAAACTATTAAAATTTTCTTTTCTAAATAATGAAGTAAGTAAATTTTGTCCTTCTACTTTATTTGATATATTTTCACTAGTATTATATTGAAGAAATTTGGGATTTAAAGGAGGTGGAGGCAAATTATTGGAGTATCTTATTTTGGCAATGTAATCCTGCCTTATAGGCTTGTGATGGGGTTTTTGAGACATGATTAATTGATATATATATATATATATAATTTGATTTGAATAACAGTTTTATAGTTTTAATAGTTTTCAAAATTTTTCTGTTTGTTCAAAAATTGGTCGTGCGAAAATTTACAAAATATTTCATAATTTTTAAAATTGTATAATTATTCTAATTTATTCTCTAATAGTTTAATCTAAAATAAAAATCTAATTGTGAAGTATAATTACTTCTTCTAACTAACTATAAATATTAATCAATAACATTATTAATTACCAAATTTAGTGATGGTTTTATAAAAGTCATGACCTTGAGTCTTAGCAATTGATTTTTCAATATCAGTTACTTTTCTTTGACCATCATGACCAGCATAAGTACCAGCCCCCCAAAGGGAACCACCTTGAATACCATTATCAAATGAACCTTGAGCTGGGTTAGCAAAACCTAATGGAACAAAAGCAATACCATGATGGGTTAAGGTTGATAATGAATTAATAATGGTAGCTTCTTGACCACCACCTGGAGATCCAGTAGAGACGAAAACACCAGCAAATTTACCCTTTAAAGCACCTTTGGCCCATAATGAACCGGTACCATCCCAGAAAGATTTCCATTGAGATGGGAAATTACCAAATCTAGTTGGAATACCGAATAAGAATGAATCATATTCTTGTAAAGTTTCTAAAGTAGCAATTGGGAAATCTGGTCTTGCTGGAGCATGTAATAATTTCAAAGTAGCTTCATCTAAAGTTTCTGGAACTTGGAAGATATCAGCAACACCACCGGCTTCTTCAACTCCCTTTTTAACTTCAACTGCTAAAGTAGCAATATGATGATATAATGAGTAAATAATAATAGCGACTTTTGGAGCTGGCATTTTTTTTTAAAAATGATTGGAGTGATATAAAAGAAAGTATCTAACTAATAAGAAGAAAAGAAACAACAAGCAATTATAAATAAGGAGAATTTCAGTTTATATAAGAATGAAAAATTGCAAAAAAAGAAATTTTGTTTGTTGTGGCACCATGAACGATCAACTCACACGGAGAAAAACGGTGATAAAAATTCTCATTACATATAAATTATTAATATAACAAGTTATTACTAATTTATTACAATTAAACAATTTATCTTAACCTTTCCGATTAAATTAGCCAACCATATCCGAAGTGGCTTTTTTTTATTCTTATTTACTTTTCATACTTGAGATATTAATGCTTATAATTTTTATAAACAATAAACCCGTTGTTGTTAGCAGTTAATTGTTAGTTGTTAATTGTTAGTTGTTAATTGTTTGGGGGAGACGATGACTTTTTGTTTAGTAGTACAAATATAAGTACGAAACAATTTTTAATTAATTAAGGAAAATCACTTATATTATAAGAACCTATATTTATATATCTATCTAAGTATATATATATATATATTTAGGTATAATCTATTTCAAAGATTTAATCAACCTAATTACCAAATCTAGTAATGGTCTTAAAGAAATCATGACCTTGAGATTTAGCAATTGATTTTTCAATATCAGTTACTTTTCTTGATCCATCATGACCAGCATAAGTACCAGCCCCCCAAAGGGAACCACCTTGAACGCCATTATCAAATGAACCTTGAGCTGGGTTAGCAAAACCTAATGGAACAAAAGCAATACCATGATGAGTAAAAGTTGATAAAGTATTAATAACGGTAGATTCTTGACCACCACCTTGAGTACCAGTAGAGACGAAAACACCAGCAAATTTACCCTTTAAAGCACCTTTGGCCCATAATGAACCGGTACCATCCCAAAATGATTTCCATTGAGCAGGGAAATTACCAAATCTAGTTGGAACTCCAAATAAGAATGAATCATATTCTTGTAAAGTATCTAAAGTAGCAATTGGGAAATCTGGTCTTGGAGGAGCATGTAAATATTTTAAAGTACCTTCATCTAAAGTTTCTGGAACTTGGAAGATATGAGCAACACCACCGGCTTCTTCAACTCCCTTTTTAACTTCAACTGCTAAAGTAGCAATATGATGATATAATGAGTAAATAATAATAGCGACTTTTGGAGCTGGCATTTTTTTTTTCAATTGATTGATTGATTTGGTTAGTTAGTTAATATATATTAATTGACTTATCTAATTGAATTCAATTCATTTCAATTGTTGGAATTATTCAAGCATATTTATACCAATTGAATAATCTAATAATAATTGCAAAAAAAATATTAACACACTGTAATATCAAAAACTGTGGGGCATAGTTTTTTTCCACACCATACAACGCATTTAAACGGATTTTCAAATTACTAAAATTATTAATTAGAATATCACCATTATCAATTGTTAAGCAATTAGTAATTTTTATATATGAGAAAATTAAGTTTTAGAAGGAGAGGAGATTAAAGGATTTCCCCTAATGATAATAAAATTCAGCTAGTAATAGTTGTAATACATTATGGTGATTCACTTTTATAAATAACCATATTTTTAGTAATATTCCAAAATATATGAAATGAATTAAAGGTCTAAATAAAAAAAAAATAAATAATAAATAATAAAGAATAAAGAATAAATAATAAATAATAAATAATAAATAATATAAACATAAATAATAGAACTATTATGATTTAAATTTAGTAATTGTTTTATAAAAATCATGACCTTGAGTCTTAGCAATTTCCTTTTCAATATCAGTTACTTGTCTTGATCCATCTGGACCGGCAAAAGTACCTGCCCCCCAAAGGGAACCACCTTGGATACCATTATCTAATGAACCTTGAGCTGGATGTCCAAGACCCAATGGCACAAAGGCAATACCATGATGGGTTAAAGTTGATAATGAATTTATAACTGTAGTTTCTTGACCACCACCTGGAGATCCAGTGGATACAAATACACCAGCAAATTTACCTCTTAATTCTTTTTTAACCCATAATGAACCGGTACCATCCCAAAATGATTTCCATTGAGCAGGGAAATTACCATATCTAGTTGGAATACCAAATAAAAAGGCATCATAATCTTTTAAAGTATCTAAAGTAGCAATTGGGAATTCAGGTCTTGGAGGAGCATGTAAAATTTTTAAAATTTCTGGACTTAAAGTTTCAGGAACTTGAAATAAATCAGCTACACCACCAGCAGATTGAACACCCTTTTGAGCTTCTTTTGCTAAAGTAGCAACGTGATGATATAATGAATAAACTATAATAGCAGTTCTTGGTGACGACATAATTAATGTATTATTATTATTATTATATTGTTGATGGAATTGATAATCCAATTGATATAAATAATAAATAAATAAATAAATAAATAATAAATAAATATAAATAAATAAATAAATAAGTTAAGTAGAAATATATATATTTATATATAATAAATTTAAGGGTATATAAAATAATTATAAAATGAGCGGTTAATTATCATCCGGTATTTAAAAATTCTTAATAAATTTTAATGACAAATTTATTATTAAACTAAATGAACTAAATTATATAATTATAACTAATTAATTATTAAATACATTACAAAGATAAAATTATATATATATTATTATGTGTATTATTTATATATAATAGCTTAAAATAGTAAATCATTACTTCTAATCATTTGGTTAAAGTTTAACCTAATAAACCTTAGTTAGTCTATGATGGCATTGGTTATATATAATTTGATAAATACATAACATAATACTAAATTATAACTTGCTCTACTCTGATACTACAAAAAAAGAGGAAATGAAATATAAACGATAAACAATACATAAAAATTCCAAATTCTATTAGGAAAAGAAAAACCATAGAAGATTAAATTATAAAACCGAATAAAAATATCAAACAATGTGGAGAATTATAAAAATTATAAAACCGAATAAAATATTAACAATTTAAGAAAGAAGGATAAATTAAATTATAAAACCGAATAAAGATATCAAACAATGTGGACAGCATTCATAATTAAATTATAAAACCGAATAAAAATATTAACAAGGTGGAGAATGATAAATAAAGCTTATTGGATTGACCTTCAACAGGATTAATTATCAGAATTGTAAAACTAGAACTAGAACTAGAACTAGAAGTACTAACAGTCTCTAAGGTACCACCACCAATCAAACCAGAACCAGGAGTAGTATTTGTAGTTGTACCAGCTCCACCACCAGTTCCTGTTCCAGTACCACCTGCAACTTCAGTTTGGGTAACTTCAGGAATAGTGTTCGTTGTTGTTCCACCAACTCCAGTACCACCACCAACTCCAGTACCAGTTGCAGTACCACCACCAACTCCAGTGCCAGTACCACCACCACCGGCTCCGGTTTCAGCACCACCAGTTGCAGTTCCAGTGCCAGTACCTGTAGCTGTACCTGTAGCTGTACCTGCGCCAGCACCACCAGTACCAGTTCCAGTACCACCAGTACCAGTTCCAGTACCACCTTCAGCTGGAGTCACTGATGTTTCAGGACAAACTGTCGTAATTACAGTTGTAACTAATTCAACAGTTGTTATAGACTCATTAGAACCTTCTGGTAACGTAGTAATTGTGACCTCGGTGACGAAAGTACTAGTTATAGTAGTTGAAGGTACAGAAGGTGTTGTAGTACCGGTAGTATTTTCATTAGTGGCAGTAGTTCCTGTCGAAGCTTCAGATGTTGCTGTAAGAGTTACTGATGTTGTAGTTCCAGATCCACCTGATGTTCCAGAAGAAGTACCAAATGTACCTGAGCTACCAGATCCACCAACACATTGGTAGGAATTGACATAACTAACTACTGCATTATTCACATTTCCTGCTGCAATATCCAAGAATGGTCTGTATCCTGCAGGGATACTACCATATTCAACTAAAATCTCAGTTTCTGAATTTGTCACCACAGATACAGAATCAATTGAATCAGCTGATTTGGGGAAGTACCACGCATTAAGATTATCAGTAATAGCTAAGTCATACGATGAAGCCAATTGACCACCACTGATGATTATTCCTAATTGGCCACTTTCATAACCATTTGGACAGTTTCCTCCTAATACATAAATCAATTCAGAATCTGACCATGACTCTGGTCTTACATTGTAAACTATGGTATCAGGATCATCTGAAGATGGAGAGCCAGCTCCAAATGTGACATCGGCCTGTAAAGCAATATCACCATCATAGAAGTTAAGAGTTTGAGCACCAGATACTAAAGCATTGGCAGCTTCTAAATCTGAAGCAGAGCTAGATCCACCAACATTGAAAACGACTGGAACAACAATATCACCAGTAGCTCCCGGATTAGATGTAACAGCATCCAAAAGAGTACATTGCAAAGATGAGTCGACACTAGTATCCCCCGCATTAACTAAATCACACACAGCATAATCAACACCGTCTGCAGTTAATGAGACTGATCCAGTAACAGCACGCTTGGCTTGAGTAGCTGTTGTATCCAAAAATCCAAATACATAGGGTAATGATAAAGTATGAGTATCTCCTGGAACAGAATTTACTGGTAAACCCCAAGAAAGTGACGCTAGCCAAGCAGGTTCAAATGGAAGAGGAGAGTTTACTGACCGTGAATTGATTGACCGTTTGGTTGGAGGATTAGTTGATTCGTCTTCCCAAGAAAAGGTCACACCTTTAAACAAGGAACCAACAGATGAAGGAGTGGATGAACCACTGGATGTTGTTGATGAGCTGACAATACTACTTTCACTTGATGCCGATTCTGATGTGGTACTTGCCAGTGTTATACTTTCACTTGATGCCGATTCTGATGTGGTACTTGCCAGTGTTATACTTCCAGATGAACCACCAGAAGTATTTTCACTACTTTCACTACTCGATACAGATTCAGAACTTGTAGATGAGACTGAGTTGATACTAGATGGAGTAGTTGTCAACACGCTTGATGAAACACCCAGTGAAATAACTGATGAAGTTAAAGATGAACTTGTTTGACTAGATGAATTACCATAGTAGGAAAATGATGAGTATGATAAAACAGGCACCAGACTTGATGACGATGTATATAATGGTGGATATGATTCAGTTGAAGTAGAAAAGAATAACTCAGTAGTTGAGAAGGCCGACAATGAACTACCTGAGACGAAGCTACTCACCGACGTAGATGAGCTAACTGATTCGGAGCTACTCAAGTAGGATTCTGATGAAGAAACTACTATCGAGCTGCTCGAGTAGGCTTCAGATTCAGACGAAGACGAAGAGACTGCAGTTGAGCTACTCAAGGTTTCAGATTCGTATGAGGATTCGGATGAAGATTCAGATGAAGAGACTGCAGCCGAGCTACTCAAGTATGTTTCAGATGAGGATGTAGATTCAGATGAGGATTCAGATGAAGAGACTGCAGCAGAGCTACTCAAGTATGTTTCAGATGAGGATTCAGATGAGGATTCAGATGAAGAAGCTGTGGCCGAGATGCTAGATGAACTTAAACTAGACAGTCCGCTGGTTGAAGATGAACTTGGTGATAAACTTGGTGGCAGCGTGACTTCAATGATTACAACCACGGTTCCATCTAATGAACTAGTAGTGGTAGAATCAAAAGACTCTCCATAAGTAACAACTTCAGTAATGGTAGATGATGGGACATCAACAATAACAACTTCGGAACCATCTAATGAACTAGTGCTAGTAGAAGCTATTGAATCTCCATAAGTAATCACTTCAGTAATTGTAGATGATGGAACTTCTACAATCAATATTTGAGTTCCGTTTACAGGAGAAGCGGTAATGGTGGATACTAACGAGTCACCATAAGTCGTAGTACTAGTCAGAGTAGGTGATGGAACTTCAAGAATCACAACTTGAGTACCGTCTGCAGGAACAGTAGCAAGAGTTTCTGTTAAAGAGACACCATTTGTGATGGTTGAAGTAATAGTAGGTGATGGAACTTCAAGAATCAAAAGTTGAGATCCGTCTAATGAACTAGTAATAGTGGATATTAACGAGTCACCATAAGTTGTAGTTGTACGAATTGTAGGTGATGGAACTTCAAGAATCAAAACTTCGGATCCATCTAGAGAACTAGTAATAGTGGATCTTACCGAGTCACCATATGTCGTAGTTGTACGAATGGTAGGTGATGGAACTTCAACTATCAAAACTTGGGTACCATCTGCAGGAACAGTAGCAACCGTGTTTCTAACAGAGCCACCATATGTGATGGTTGAAATAATAGTAGGTGATGGAACTTCAATAATCAAAACTTGGGTTCCACTTAATGAGCTAGTAGTAGTGGTTCTTACCGAGCCACCATAAGTAGAAACTGAATAACGAGTAGGTGATGGAACTTCAATAATCAAATTTTGAGTACCACTTACAGGGGAACTAGTAATAGTGGATCTCACCGAATCACCATAAGTTGTGGTTGAATAATGTGTAGGTGATGGAACTTCAATAATCAAAACTTGAGTCCCACTTAACGAACTAGTAGTAGTGGATCTTACTGAATCACCATCAGTAGTAGTTGTAGTAGTTGTAGATGATGGTACTTCAACAACCACAACTTCGCTGCCTCCTGCTGGTCCAAGTACAGTAGCAATAGTGTTTCTTACCGATCCACTATATGTGACGAATG